>RJWM01007004.1:0-80721 GCA_004363535.1 Dasyprocta punctata | reverse complement strand
CCCCCGTCGCACCCTCCCGTCCTGGGAGGAAGTGTTCTGAACTGGGGGTGGGGCAGGCCCTGCCCACAGCACTGGCTGGGTTCCCATTGCAGGCAAATATCCAGCTTCAGTTTCTGCCTGAGGGTGCTTTGGGTTTGGTGTTCCACCCTCTCCAGGTAGGGGATCCCAAGGAAGTAGTGAGTGACAAGCCAGGACTTTGACTGCATAGGGGTTTCAGCCTTTGTCCTCAGAGGCATGTGGGCAGGCCTGCTGAGTTTCACAGGACGAGAGTCTTAAGTTCTCAGAACAGGTCTGAGCCCTTGGAATTCAGTGAGGCCCGGTTTACGATGTCCAAGGACTGAAGTGGATCATGCAGGTAAAGACACAGGCAAAGCCAGTATCCAAATAGGGACTCTGCCCCCTTGCCGCACTTTTCCCCCAAGGGACCACGGTTGAAGGTTCTGGGGGGGGCTGTTAGGCAGCTGTGGAGCCAGGCCTGGGAAACCAGTCTTTTTCCTCCCTCTTTTCCAAGGCTAAAGGTGTAGACACAGCCCCCTCCCTCTGCTAAATGCATTGGCCAGAGCCCACAGCTAGATTCCTCTGTCCTTGGGCAAGAGGACTAGGATGTTTGGTTCCTAGAGAAGAAATTTGGACTACCCAGCTTCTGACAAATTAAGCTGTAGCCTCGGTCCCTGGGAAGGAACAAGATTGAGTGCTGTAAAACAGCAAGTCAGTAAAGGTGGTGGGAAGCCCATACTGGTGGTTCTCTGCTAGGCTGTGGGGAATCTGCATAAGTGAGTCTGGCCACTGCCTTATATAACTGTTCACATTATGCTGGGACGCTGGCTGGATGCTTCTGCACTGGAAGCAGCGCACATCTGTCTCCAGAGCTGAGGGCGGGGGAGTGATACCCTCCACTGGTTCATTTAGCAGTCTTGTGCCCAGAACAGATGGACACAAGACCTCCTGACATCATCATGGTTCTGGGCATGACCTTGGACTAATGAACCAGACAAGGGGACTGGAGTCACCTGCAGGCGTTGCTAACACTGCTGTGCTTTGCCTGATGGGTCAGTGAGGTAATGGAAGTCTGATGAAGGTCTGTCCTAGGGCCTGAGACCTCGCTTCCCCCAGAGCCCACCAGGACAGTCAGGAACATCTGGCTGCCTGAGAGGAGGCCTGGCGGCCTAGAGTTCCACAGGCCAGGGCCTGCCTGCCCTCACCCACACCAGGCTTGCTCAGAAAGGCAGCACCATCATTCTGTCTTCTGGGCCTCGCCTCAGATGGCAAAGCTTAGTTCACTATGGTTTTCACAGAAGGCCTGCAAGTTTGGGGCCTATGAAACAGACCCAGAGTGAAGTGTACATCAGGGATTCCAGTGGATTTCTGTGACTTCCTTGCAGACTCCTACTATGCTGAAATGCTTTCTAGAACCCTGGCCCAAGTCTTTCAGATCTGCTGCCACCATCTTTGTGCTACATGTGGCATTTTATTTTGTTTTATTCATTTATTTTTGGTACCAGGGGTCGAACTCCCAACCTCATGCCTGCCTGACAGGCACTTACGCCACTGAGCTAAATCCCCCTTTTTTTTCCTTTGGCACCAGGGTTCAAGCTCACAACCTCATGCCTGCCAGACAGGCGCTTAAGCCACTGAGCCAAACTCCTAGCCCTAGTATTTTTTGAGGCAGGGTCTCACTATGTAGCTCAGGCCGGCCTCGAACTCACAACGCTCCTCCTACCTCAGTGTCCCCAGTGCTGGGATTAAAGGTGTGCGCTGCCATGCCCAGCTTCTGGTCCTATTTTTTTGAGACAGGGTCTCACTATGCAGTTCAAGCTGACCTTGAACTCACTTTGTAGCCTATGCAGGTCTTGAGCTCACAACGGTCCTCCTGCCTCAGGCTCCCCAGTGCTGGGATTAAAGGCGTGCACCACCATGCCCGGTTTACATACAGCATTTTAAAATGGCTCCCAAAGCCTGGCTTGGCAGTGGGTACCAGTGGTCCCATGTACTTGGGAGGCCATGGCAAAAGCATTTGACTTAAAGAGTTCCAGGCTAGCCTGGGCAAGACCTTGTCTCATTAAAAAAAAAAAAAAAAAAAAAAAGGCTGGGTATGGTGGTGCACACCTGTGACCCCAGCAGTCTGGGAGCTGAACAGGAGAATCTCAAGTTCAAATCCAGACTGGTAACTTAGTGACTTAATGAGACCCTGTCTTAACAACCGGACAATGGATTGGGGATGTAGCTCAGTGCAAGGGCCCCGAATTCCATCCCAAGTACAGAAAAAAACTGGTTGCCAACTGCCGCTGAGCTCCCATTTAAGAAAAAAACCTTAAGATAACACTGTATTTTAAATGGCAGGATTCCAGGCAATGTAGATAATATGGAACCTTTTCTGGAACCTGTGAAGCCTCGTCACAGAAGTGGCCACCTACCCCTCTGACCTATCCTGTCTCACTGGTTCCCGACAACAGAGTCTATTTCCTGCGACAAAGGAGGAGCCTGCTGTGCTGCTGCTGGTTTTGGGGAGGCAGGTGCTGGCCATACCGGCCCAGCTGGACCCAGGCCTGGAACTCCTCCAGGCCACACCAGCAGCAGTGCCGGAGCCCTCTGTGACATCTGAGCATGAGTTCACCAAGCACTTTCACATCAGTGACCTTACCTTAGTCTTCAACCTGTGATGGAGTATGAGTTCTGTCTACCAACAGGATGGCGGCAGGGTTGGGACAGAGCCCAGGACTCCTGCCTAAACCACTCTACCTGCCACAACCCATGTGGCTCCTGAGGTTCTTGGGGTGAAGGACTGTGAAAGGATTAGAAAAATAAAGAAAGCGACAAAGCTGGGGTCAGGTAGAGCCCTTATCCTCCTGATGGGAGGAAAGGTACTGCTCAACCAATGCTGCCCTGTTTATTTATATACCGGGAAGGATGATGTCAACTTCAGCCCCTCTGCCTAGCAACCCATTGTTTGGATTATCTAGGAGCTTGGTGTTTTTCTGGGCTGTAGCAAGTGTTTTTCACCTGGTTGACCCAGGTGCTCTTTGTTAGTTTGGTAGGGTCATGTCTGGGTCATGCCCTAGGTCAATTTCCAGCTTTGATGGCTCCCAACATAGGAGAGGCGAGAACCCATTTCACAGACAAGAGAATTGAGGCTGGAGAGGTAGAAACCAAAGGCATATCCAGCACTTGTGTTCTTTGTGTGTCTCTCTGATTAAAACTGGTGAGTCTGTAGGAAATAACCTTAAGACTGATGACAGCTTAGTCCCAAGTGAGCTGGAACAAGTTTTCTTTTTTTGTTTTGTTTTTGTTTTTGTTTGAGACAGGGTCTCACTATATAGCCCAGGCTGGCTTGAGTTCACTATGTACCCAGGCTGGCCTCAAACTCACAGCGATCCTCCTGCCTCTGCATCCCAAGTGCTAGGATTACAGGCGTGCATTACCACACACAGCCAAGTTTTCTGTTTGTACTCTAGTTTTCTGTCTAATGTGACAAATCACATTCTAGCAACTGACCCTTCTAAATATTGTGTCATGAGAAGTTAGGGCAGACCTGGAGCCAGACCTCAGGAGCCACGTGGTCCCACCCCATGCTAGTGGGAGCACAGAGGCTCTGACCAAGCCAGGACAGGGACCCAGGTGCCCGGCCTTCTGGGTTCTGCAGGAAAGACCACCAGGAAGCTCCTCCCCAACACACTCCAGAGTGTAACTGGAGGGTAGGGAACAAGTCTTTATTATGTCAGTGTAAGGTCCCATTCCACCCACCCCCTCACGTCACACCTGTGCAGGGCTGGCTCCCTGGCACTCTGGGGCTGTTGAGTAGGGGCAGGTGGCACCCAGTGAGCCCTCTGTCCCCACTCTGGCTGTGGCCCAGTCAGCTGGGTCAGGTTAGCAGTGCCTGGCGCAGCATCTGCTTCTTCTGAGGTGTGAGGCGGGTGGGAAACTGGATGTCGAAGAAGATGAAGAGGTCCCCCTTTTTGGTGGGATCCTCAGGCAATGGCATCCCCTCCTCTGGCACCTTCTTGAAGTACTTGGGACTAAGGAGAGAGGACGAGAGAAGGCAGCTTAGGGGAGTAGCGCCTAACAGGCCTGAGCCACTGGCCAACTGCAGGGACGGGCTGTCGCTACAGCTCCCTGGGAACGGCTCTCAGCTCTCAGAGGCTGAACTTGGGGGAGGAGAGAATAGCTTCTTCCAAACACAGTGCTCCCTGGAAGGCCTTCCACAAAGAGTCAGCTGGGGGAGGGGGAGTCCCAGGAATCTAGTGTTAGGTGTGGGAAAGCAGGCAGGCCTGGCGTGAGGGTGGCAGTGCTGGGCAGCTGCACACAGCTTCACACCCAGAGGGCCCTTCCCCAGAGAAGGACTGAGAGGGTCCAACTCAGGATGTTAGTGAGAAGTCTGGAGACAACAGAGACTGCCCAACACTTGGGGCCTCTGACCTCTACCATGGATTCATGCAAATTAGAAAAAGGCATTCTTTTTGCCAAGTGAACACGGCCCAAAGCATGGCCAGAGTGGGGTGGATTTCAGCCTTCTCTGCCCTTCTCAGCAGGGGATGCTTGTGCAGGGTGCAGCTTGTACAGCTGTACTAGGCAGTCCTTCCTGGCTCCACTTTCTTAAGTCCCAGGCCAGGCCTTCCCTTGGCTACTGGGCCCCAAGACAGAAAGACTCACTGGACGATGTCATTGATGGGAATGTTGAGCAGACGGTCATCTAGGGTCTTCACCTCCACGGTGCAGCAGGTGAGGGCCTGGGGAGGTCAGGAGCAAAGGAGGAAGCAGGGAGGGCCACCATGGCCAGCTATTTAGAAGGCACTGTATAATCCTATTTAGTGCCAGGCCCTGAGGAGGGCACCAGAGAGACAAAAGTCTGTTCAGAAACTAGTAAGTGAAGGTGGGTGTGGTGGCACACACCTATAATCCCAGCACTTGGGAGGCTGACGCAGGAGGATTGCCATGAGTTTGAGGTCAGCCTGGGCTACATAAGCAAGTTCAAGGCCAGCCTGAACTACATAGTGTAACCCTGTCTCAAAGATAAATAAATAAATAAAATAATACAAAAGAACTACCAGGTGAATGATGTAGGCCAGTGATGGTGAACGTTTTAGAGCTTTCAATGATCTAAAGAGCCTACTGCAGCATGCATGCCATAGGTTTGCCACCACTGACCAAGGCCATTACTGTACCTCCTCAAGGCATTCACAGGCTGGTAGGTCAGACTGATATTGATAGCATACAAAAATCGTGATAGAGATGGAAACGACAGGTGTGTGGAAGGCACTTCTAGAGAGAGAAGGACCATCAAACTGGTGGCAGCTGATGAGGGCCTTCCAGGGTGAGGTGGGCAGGCAGCCTACAGCAGAGGCCCAGCAGAAACAAGAGAACAGTTATGAAAACACCCCACCCTGCAGGGGTGCCCAATGTCCTAGGGCAGGGTGTACAAGGAGGCCATTCTTGAGCGCCACTCTGAGACATTCAGACGGTGAGGAGGCTGGCAGAGTCACAGCCCTTTGAACAAGAGCTCAGGAAGCAGGGTGGTGGGGGGACGAAGATTGTCCAGTGCACAGAACTGGCCAGCGGGGACCAAAGGAGGTGCGGAGAGGAGAGAGGAGCAGACAGCAGGGCTTGGGATTTAGGTTGTGCAGGGGAGGCTGAGTCTAGGCAGTGCAGGTGGGTCAGTCTGAGCCCACCACCCCCTGCTCCCCCACTATGCCCCTTACCTTGCCCAAGGGGATGGGATTCACAAAGAAGAGGTTGTCGTTCTCCCTGCGGAAGCGAGGGTGCAGCTTCTCTTTGACGATGAAGATGATGTCAGCTGGGATGATGTTGGGGCCCTGGGTCGGGGAGGCCAAGGGAGACAAGGACTAACTGCCCGGGTGCCGTTGGCCAAGTGCCTGCTTCTTCTTGTCTGTATGTCCTCGTCTTTCCCTTAGGGAGTTTAGACCGGGTTTTCTGGAGGGCCCCAAGAATTACTTTCTCCTGAGCACGCGCCACATAGACGCACCCGGTGGGAGGGGAGAAGGGCCTCAGAGAGTGGCAGTGGAACTCCGAGTGGGGTGTCAGACAACTGCCTGCAAGTCCCAGTGCTGTTAGCAGCTCAGGAATGACACCTCTCAGCCAAGCTCCATTAAGTCACCAAAACCACTGAAGGTTCCTCTGGGCGCTGGGCACAGTGGACTCATACTGGCCTCTTCTCCCAAAGGAGCACCCAGTCCAGCAGGGCAAACCGAACCCAGTGAATTCCCTGCAAGCTCAGAGCCAGGATGAAGGGAGGTTGGGGGTGGGAGGTGTCACAGGAGGTGCTGACCCATTTGGAGACACCTAAGGTGGCTCAGAAAAAGGATTATTGGATGTGGGCCTAAAAAGCGTTGCTTTTTTTTTGAAGACAGGGCCTCACCATGTAGCCCAGATCCTCCTGCCTCAGTCTCCAGAGTACTAGGATTACAAATCACCATGCCTGGCCTAGAAGGGTGTTTTTTCTTTTGTTTGTTTGTTGTTTGACACAAAAAAGTCTCATTTTGCTGCCAGGCCAGGTGTGGTGGTTTCAAGAGTGTTTTATGAGTAGATGTGTCATACGTGAGAAAAGGGGCAAGAAATGTGGGTAGAGGAATTAATTTCTTTACTCTGGAACTGGGCACGGTGGTGCACACCTTTAATCCCAGCACTCAGGAGGCTGAGGCAGGAGTATCATTGTGAGTTCGAGGCCAGCCTGGGCTACAAAGTGAGTTCAAGGCCAGCCTGAACTGTACAAGGAGACCTTGTCTCAAAATGGAGCCGGGGATTTAGCTCAGTGGCCTAAAGTGCCTGCCTGGCAGGCGCGAGGTTCTGAGTTCGATCCCCGATATCAAAAAAAAAAAAATTTTTTTTCTTTACTCTGAATGCTCCATCTCTGTGCCTCTTTCAGGATTTAAGGACTCAGTATGCCAAGGATAATAATTTTCTATTTTTATTTAAATAAGTATTTAATTTAAAATCATTAGTAGTAAATGGTTCTGAGTAGCTCCTACAGTTGGGCTTTATTCAGAGAAGTCCTAAAGAAAATCAGGAAGAGCCCTGAAGGTAAGGCTGACTTCTCCTTCCTTCCAGCTGCTGTGCATTTGCCCTGCACAAGTCCTTTGCCTCTGTGGGCCTCGGTTTCCCACGGAGGGGATGGGGACAATCCCTGAGCTGCCCACTCACGGAGGCGTTGTGAGTTTCTGTCCCTGAGAAGGGACGTGAGGGATGGCCTCATGACTCTGTGGACTGGTCTCCCTACCAGGCCAGGGTTTCTGGGACAGGACAGGGCGCTATCTCCTCCTCAGCCTCCCCAGCTCTTGAGCCTGGTGACTGACCCTGGTCAGCTCCTTTCCCTTTCACCTGATCGCCCTCCTTCTCGAAGGTGATGCGAGTGCCCTGCCTCCATCCAGGCCGCACATCGATTGTCAGGATCTTGTCCTTGATGGTAGAGGAGTACCCGTCATCATTTAGCACCTGCAGTGACACGGTGAGGGGTGGTCTGCTCAGATTCTCATGTGTTCCCGTCACAAACACAAACAATGCTCTATGAGAGTTATACCCAGGCTCAGCCCTCCAGCGACGGGAAGACCTGCGCTGAGCCATTCACACTCCCATTCTGTTGCCACCGGCACTAAGGGCTCATGCTTCTGGGATGGCAGAGCACATCCTAGGGCTGGAGCTGGGGCCTGAGGCACCAAGTGGTCACAAATTAATCAAACCCACATCTCCAACCCTGACCCCTAACAGATGCACAATGAAAATGTAATCAGCTCCCCTCTCCAAATCCCAGCAGCGCTGCCCCCAAGCTCCTCGTGGTTCTCTTCATCTCAAAAAGAAAGAGTATGGAAATCAACATATGTGGACATCACTCAGTGTAGTCATTCCCCATATGTTGTCCATTCATTCCCTAGTCACACGCCCACATGGGTGCCGTCGGTAGTGAGTACGGCCACAGCTGGGACCTCTTCTGCTGGGCAAGGTTACAGAGGCTGGCAGAGGGCTGGGCCATGGGACCACAGACTGAACTACAGGACACACAGGGTCCTCTCCAACATGTCAACCTAGGGACTGTCTTCCATACCCATGCTCCTTTCTCTCACCCTGATGGATTCCTGAGGGACAACGGGCTCCAAACTGAGAGGGAAAGGGTCCTATCCCAGTTAGGGTGCTGCCAAGGAATTCTGTGCAAGGGGGCAAAGCGGGAGGGTAATCCCCTCAGTAGTTCCTTCCAAACTTCAGTTTCTAGAATCCTAAGAACCTAGATCTCTCTACCTAGGGTTCCATGATCATATCAAAGACCATTCCTGCCTTCTCCAGTTAGAGAAGGGAAGAGATACAGAGAGGAGGAAGGGGCTAGATGGTGGCTCATGGAAGAAGCAAACCAAGCACTCACCCTTCGAGAGATCTTAATTTTTTTGGTGCATCCAAAGAATAAATCCTCTAGGGATAAGTAGAGGTCCCGTTCAATTGGGGAGTCCTGCTTCTTGACCCCTCGGCCCCTGAGTCCCCCAAAATTCAAATCAACGTCACTTCCTCCTGCATCAAAAAATTCTACAGGAAGAAAAGGAGATGAGTAAGAGAAATTGTGTCTAAAGACTCAAATTCACACACATAACATATTCTCCCTCATACACACCCAAGTCCCACCCCCATATTTCTTCCAGTCCCTTCAGTGTCCTAAGTTTTTTTTTTTTTTCAGTGTCCCAAGTATAATACCTAGTGCCCATTTCCACCTTTCAGATTCCAGCTGCTTGGCCAAGCTAAGAAATTGTCCTTAACCTCAGACGAGTGAATAGCAACCAGTTCCTACGGCCTTATCCCAACTTCGGACACTTGGCCCCCTAAATCTCATCCCCACTGCCTGTTCCGTACCAACTCAGGCTGGCTCACAAAGGGAGGCACGCCCTCTACTGGCAAGGTCTTGTAGTGCTAGAAAAGACTCCAAATCAACCATCAACAGAGAGAGATCAAGACCAGCCAGCCCAGTCCTTCCTACCCAGCTCAGGATCCCACTCTGCCTCGCTGTCCAGTCCTCCCCAAGACCACTGAGATCCAAGATTCGAGTCTATGATGTTATCAGCTGATAAGAAAGAGGGGAAGGTGTGGTCCCTGACAAATCTGAGCCAAACTTGTCTTTCCTCAACTGCAGCTGTACCTGTCCATCCTACTGCCCCTGCCTTCTATCCCTGTGCAAAAAGAGAGCCCTATCCTGGCCCTGGCCCTGAGGGATCGTGCAGCCCTCTGGGACTGAGTTTCTCTGTCTGTGGGATGGCGCATTAACACTTGACCTGTCTTCTGCCATTAAGACAGCAAAGAATTTAAACTTGCTGAGAACTTACCCAACAGCAGGGTGCTATGTTCAACACTTCTGTTTTTATTTTTATTGATTTATTTATGTTTGAAGTGCTAGGACTCAAACCTGAAACCTCATGTATGTTAGTCAGTGCTCTACCATAAGCCACTAAGGGCAAACAAGGCTCACCATTCAGCAGCTAGTAAGTAGTGGAGTTGAGACCTGCACCACAGCACAATCTGGCTACAGAACCAGTGGCTAGCTATATTGATAGATGTGGAAGCCCTTCATGAACTGCAGAGTCAGAGGTTGCTATTATGTACTGTACTCTGTCTTTCCTACCTAATGCCATGGAATCAACTTCACAGGCTGGAACAGTGAAGTGACTTTAGGAGGTGAATGTGAAGTGGCTTCACCCTGCCAATGTCCTCATAAAATGTCATAATTAATCAAGAGCCCTCTGAACTGCCTGGTTCCTCTTGCATAGTGGACTGATTTTCACCCAGCACCTGTGGGCATCTCATAGCCAGGGCACAGGAAAACCAGTCCCTTAAAACCCACAAGGACAAAGGGAGCAAGAATCCCTGGAAGGGAGCTGTAATGATACAGCCTCTAAGCCCTGTCTAAGGAGCTGCCAAACCCAGAGGCTGACTCTCCCTGACAGTCAGTGCCCCTGCAGGCTTTCTCAGGTCCCTTGAACCACATAAATAAGGCAACAATTTAAAATGATGAATTTTAAACATCTTCTGGGTGGACTTGCTGGCCCTTGGCACCCATCACTTCCTCCTGCTGAAAATCTTCCCTGCTGAGGAGTCTATAGAGCTGAAAGGAACATTCCCAGAACCCTCTGCAGTTGGGGTTTGCATTCTATTCATGAAGTGGGCAGAGAGTCAGCTGGAAAGCAGAAAGAGGAAGGCAGGTGTTATGGTTTATGTCTAGATGTCCTCCCAAAGCCTCATGCAGTTTTAGATGGGGATTTTTAGCAGGTGGATGAATCTAGAGTGTGTCATTGATTCATGATGCAATGCTGGGATTAAGGGTACTGGGATTAAGGGTGGGTGATTGCTGGATCAGTCCACTGATAGGATTGGCACCACTGTAATCCCAGTAGACTGGATATAATATAAGGGACAGAAAAAGGCTTGTCTTCCCCCCTTGTTGCTTTCACTGTCTTTTGCCACCATGAACTGCTGTGCCTCTGCCATGCCACCCTGCCTTGGAGCCAGCAGATTATACACTGAAACCTCTACAAACCGTGAGCTAAATAAACCTTTCCTCCTTTAACTTTGGAGGTTGGGTATTTTGTCTCAGCAACAAGAAAAGTAACTAAGCAGGCAACTCCCTCTGTGTCTTTGCTGAAGCACTGGTGAGCACTGCCAGGAAGATACTGGGCTTTTCTGCAGCAGCAGTTCTGCCCCCCCACACACACACACCAGTTTCACGCCAAAGGCAAGGAAGGCAGCAATGGGGGCAAATTCCTTAAACCACAGCTACAGTGATTTGTTCTGGAACACAGTAGAGTGTTTCCTGATTCCTTCATCATGACTGTGGCTGAGACAGTGCCCTCCTGTGGGTTTAGGAGCACTCTTCTTGGGAATTCCTCTCACTCAGACCTCCCAGTGGTTTTTCAAGCACTGAACCTCCTTTGCTTCCCCAGGTTAGAGTAGTATGTTTCTGTAACTGATTTCTGATTGACACATATCTTACAGTGAAGCTTCATATAGCTATTAAAATGATTAAAGTAGATCTATAGATAATATCATCAATATACTTATTTCATCTTCAAGATAAAATAAATATAAAGAGTCAGTGTGTATAATGCAGTCCCTTTTTTCTTGAAAAAAATATACGGGGCTTATGTAAAAACTAATATATGGTCATCAGATACAGAACATTTCCAGAAGGATATGCAGACTGTTAACTGTGAGGAGCTACTTCTGGGGAAGGAAATAGAGAGATGGAAATTATTTTTTTCAATAATATTTTTTAAAATATTGGTTACAAGCTAAAAACAACAACAACAACAAAAAGAAACCCTACTCAGAGAAAAGCATCTTCCCCAGCTGTGTCCTTTCCCAGCCAGACATGTGCTGAGTAGGGTTGCTTACCACTGAAAGGGTTGTCTCCCCCAAAGAACTCATGGAAAACCCTGTCCGGGTTGCCGTGGAAGACATAGCCAGTTGTCCATGGAGTCTGGGCTCCAAACTCCAGAGGAATTCCACCCTTTAGGCCCTCCTCTCCAAACTTGTCATAGATGCCTCTCTTCACAGCTGTGGATATAGGTGAGTTTGAGGAGGGGTCCACCCTTGGGAGCTAAGGGAGATGGACAGACTCAGGGAAGGGGATCTGGGGAAGAGAATAGGACAAAAGCAGCCTTATTTCCAAAGTGCCTGCTGCCTGAAAGTATCTGAAATGAGATCCTAGAAGTTAAGAGGTTTGGTTCAATCTGGGTGGACCTGGGGATGACAGCTGGAGCCTGGAAGAGAGAGAAGTGGTAATTTGCGGGCGTGGGGGTAGGGATTAGAGCAGGAACTGAGAGACTAAGGGTGAAGCTGCAGATGGAGAGTTGACTTACTCAGTTGTCAGTTTATTGTCTTATTTGGGGGTAGAGTCTTGAAATTTTAGAATCTAAGAATTCTAAACTCTGGAGGTTTGAAATCCTAGAGTTTGAGAATTCTGCAGACCTGAAAATCCAGAGCTAGAGAAACTACAGTGATCTCCACAGCATTCTGCACAGTGTTCATGATCACAGTCCCCAGGACAAGCCCCCAGGGCAGCCTTGAGGATGCTGCCTATGTACGGTGGTGACTCACACTTGCTCCACACTCCGGCTTCCACAGGGGAGACATTTCTCAATGATTCCTGGCCTCTCTCTCTGCCCTTTTATGCCCCCGCTTTCCTTGGGGACATGAATGAAGACTTAGCTACTCAGTCTGGGAAGGGTAAATGGGCCTGCCTGCTCAGTCTCAGTTGCCTGCCCTTGGTAGCCAGTGTCTCCCTCTGTTCCTTGGGAAATGCGTCCTGTATCCTACACTGCCCGCACTGGCAAACCATCAGCCTAATCCTGAGCTCTGCACATTTTGGCTGCTGAGAAAGACATTCATAAGGCCAGACCTGATGGCAAATGCCTGTGGTCACAGCTACTGGAAGGCTGAGACAGAAGTATCACAAGTTCAAGGTCAGTCTGGGTAGTTTAATGAAATCTCTTCTCAAAGTAAACAACAACAACAACAACAAAAGGCTGGGGATGTAGCTCAGTGATAAGGCACATGCCTACCATTTGTGAGCTCTAGGTTTAATCTCTAGTACCAGAAAGGGAGGGAGAAAAGGTGGGAAGGAGGTGGAAAAGGAAGGAAAAGTCATTCTTTACTCTGGGTTCTCTCCCCCACCCCCACCCCACCCAGGTACTGGGGATAAGGAACTCAGAGCCTTGTGTGTGCTAGGCAAGTGTCTACCACTAAGCTACATCCCGAGCACCTCTCTCTAGATTCTGAACATGGAGCATGATGGTTACACTCTACTGGACCCCTCAGAAAACCCACCATTCTAGAAACTTGAGCAAGGACCTTACTGGAAGAGTGGAGACAGAGTCTGCGTGCCCAACCCCACAGCCACTCACGGTCACTCAGCACATCATAGGCTTCTGCTATCTGCCTGAACGTCTCTGCTGCAAATGGCTCATTTGACTTCAGTGGGTGGTTCTTCAGGGCAAGTTTCCGGTACCTGCGTGAGGGAAGGTTAATGGGCATCATAGCCGCAGGCCTGCTACTGTCAGGGGTGGCTATACAGGCTGTGGCAGCCGCCCAGGTACTTGGCTCAGATCTCCCTAAAGAGAACCTGGTGTGTGGCGCATCAGTAGCTGACAACCCCCAGCAACTGTCCTCAGGCGTTTGTTCTGAGGACTCTGAAGTCCTGAAACGAGGCCAGAGGGAACCTCAGTGATCTCCTAGCTATTCTCCCGAGCTGCCCTTGCCAACCCCTAAATGTGGCAGAATAGCAGTGATGACCCATTCCTGTGAGATACAGGACTCTTTTTCAGGAGGCAAGCTTGGTTTGGGGACTTCTCACAGTCTGGCTGAGATTGTCTGGGGCGACACTGCAGCTATTCCCACTCAGGCCTTCCCCCCTCCATCTCCTTCCACAGACATCAGGCCTGCCCTGCGGTCTGAAGCTCCCCCTGCATACCTCTGCCCCCCACTTTGTCTCTCACACAGGGGCTCCCCACATATTTTGTGCACATCTAGTCCTGTCTTGGTGTCTGCTTCTTAGAGGACCAGAACTGACACACACTTCTCAGGAGATAAAGCTGGGTGTACAGAGAGGCCTTGGAAGAGGTCCGTCACATTCTGGCACTGTCACCCTCCTCTGTGTTCATTTCTTCTCACTTCTGTACCTGCCAATCCCCCACCCCCACCCCACCCCAGCCCGGGCTCCTGCAGCACCTGAAGATAAGTATTGTCAGCGCCCCAGGAGAGGTGCAGGCGTGGACTGGATGACTTATGGAAAGTGCGATAAAGGGAACTTCACAAGATTGCAGTTAGGGAGAAGAAGACAAAAGGACAGCACAGTATTTGGAACTAGGAACGCTGGGGTTTCCTGGGAAGCCCGCAGGAGCAAGCAAGGGGCTTTTACTGAAACCCAAAAGGAACAGTGGACAGGGCCTTTGGGCAGGCGTTGTGACCTTCAGTTGGAAGACACAGGCAGCTTGAAGAAATCCCATAGGAAGGGAGCGTGAGAATTAAGACAAAAATCTTACTTTTTTCCCCTCCGAACTCACGGTACTGCCTGCTTTAGCAGGCCATGAATCAGGAAAGCTGAGGACCAGGAAGCCTGTTGGTGCCTTTGTGTTGTGTTGTCATTGCATTGGCTGGCAAGGCAGGGAGCAAGCGTATTGGGAAGGGCATAGGAAGTGGTCTGGTCCGGATTCCCAGGTCTCCCAGTTTCAATTTGACCCTGCATTCCCCTTGCTGGGCCAGAGCAAGCTCGCTTTTCCTAGCCCCACCCTCCACGTGGGCGTCCCCAGGTCTCTGTTGCTTCTCTTCACTTCACTCACAGTTTAGGGGTGAAGTCACATGCAGACTTCTCTCAGACCAGACCACGTTTCTGAGCCCAACTTCTTAACCTGCTTTCCAGCTCCTTGCCAGCATCCTACAGGAACCACAAACTCAAGGAACCTAAATATCATTTTCATGACCTCATCCTCCCGCTTCCAGGCACCACAGTGAGAAAGCTGAGCATTCTCTTTAACTCCAGTTCTCCTTCGTGCCCTCTCCCTGCCATCAGTTATCAAGTCATGTCAAGTCTTCCTTCTACACGTCCCCTTCCTGCTTCTTCATCCCTACAACTATTGCAGAACCATGCCCCCTGTATCCAGAAGCACCCTCTCTAACCTAGCCATTGTGTGTGTGGTCCCAGCTTGGAACTCTCTGTCTCTGTGTCTGTCTCTCTTTTCTAAAATACTCTGACCAAGTCTCTCTCCTACTGAAATCCTTCATGCTGGTGCTGATTTCCCTTTTCCTACACATCCTCCTTCCCTTTCCTGTGATATTTCCCCTCTGCAACCCCTCCCAGATCCTCCTGACAATTTTTTATTCAGCCTTGGACTTCGGGTTTAGGGACCAACCACCCAGTTCAGGCAACTCGCCTGACTGCCAGCCTCCATTTGAGGGTAAACTCCTACATGAGTCCCCAAAGCCTTTGATTATGGAACTCAGCACTCCAGTCTGCTGACTGCTTGACCCTCCCAAACGACTGCAGAGTGCTTGAGTGACTGTGTCCGATTCTCTGTGTCCCCAGTTCCTAGTACCAAGCAGCAGTGAGTGAATAAATGATGTGAGCTCACAGTCACCACAGGCCGCCCTTCTCATTGTGACTGAGTCCTAGCAATGCTTCCTCTTACTGAGCTTGGTCTGCTGTCTTTCCCTTTTCCTTTAATTCACAAAGGTCTTGGGTCTGCCCTTGGAGCCTTACAGACAGAATCTTTCTAGTCTACTTTCAGAGCCTTGAAGACAATTGTCATAGCCTCTCTGGGATTTCTAAGGCAGTCATTCTCAATTCCAAAGGTCATCATTAGTATTAAGGAGAGCCACTAGTAAATTCAATCAATAAGTAAAATAACAAAGTTGAAAGCTGGGTATCATGGTGCACATCTGAAATCCCAGCTATTCAGGAGGCTGAGACAGAAGAATCCTAAGTCTGAGGTCTGCTACAGCAATTTAGATCATGCCTCAAAATAAAATATAAAAAGCATGTAGCTCAGTGGTGAACTGTCCCCTGGGCTTGATCCCCAGTACTGAAAACACAAAAAAGTAACAAAGTTGGAAAAGAGTTTGATTTTTCATATAAAATGGAGTGATTTCAAGATTAACTCCAGTCCATTTTGTGCGAGGTCACTGGCTTGAGATTCTTTCTCATTTCATTTGATGCTTCTAAAATACTCTCTGACCAATTCACTCTCCCACTGAAACCTTGTACTAATTCCCTTGCTGTCTTCAGTGTGAGATCCAAGCCCCTACTTCGCCCTCTGCAATGACTTCACTCTCATTTACCTGCTTTCCTGTGTGCAAGAGAGGGGCAAAGTCTCGGCTTGAGAGTCAATGAGTGATGCTGAGCGGATTGGTAGCTGAGGTGATTATGAATTATTGTGGTGCTTTTCTTCACTTTATAAGCTCAGCATTTTTATTGATGTTTTGTTCTGGGTTTTGGTCAAAGTCAAGGCACTCCCGTGGAAGAGTCTTCCATGAGACTCATGCCTTAAGTGGTGATGCTGGGGAGAAGAGGTAAGGGCTATATTTGAAACATGCAGGTTTTTTTCTTGTTTGTTTGTGGGACTGGAGATTGAACCCAGGGTGCTCTATCAGTGAGCTACATCACATCCCCAGTCCTTTTAGTTTTTATTTTGGGACAGGGTCTTGCAAAGCTGCTGAAGCTGGGCTCAAACCTGTGATTCCCATGTCTCAGCCTCCTGACTAGCTGGGATTACAGGTGTGCGCCACTGTGCCCAGCATTGCAGTTCTTTTAATCAACTCTTTGTATGACACAATTTCATGTACAAATGATTGTTGGGAATTTTTACATGTATTACCTCATTATTCTTTTTCAAAGCCACAGCAACCCCTTCCCATTTTTTAGAGGTGAGAAACTGACACTCAGAGAGGTTAAATCTTGCCTATGTCACACAACTAGCAGGTAGGAGAACCTGAATTCAGAGCTTCCAATGACAAGACTGTGCTTATCTTTCTGTCCTCCGACTGTTCTCTCTGCTAGCAACCTCTCCCTTCATGGCTCCCACTGGCCAATGAGAGGCCCTGAATAGTGAGTGACATCATGCACTGCCCTCCAAGTGCATGTCTTATTTCTCCAATCACACCATAGACTCTCCACTTACTCCACTTACATCCCCTACAGGCCTTGACATACTAATGGCATCTACCTCTCGGGGTCTTTGTGAGGATTAAATGAGATCATGATGGAAGGTTCTCAAAACAGCAGTGACACATTCAATTAATGTAGCTATTGTATTTTGCAACCTTAATTATCTTAGACACTCGCATTTTTTCTTTACCTTTCAATGATCCAATTAATTGCCCAGTTCATTCCCTCTCCTCTCTCCAGTCCCCTGAAGACATATAATCCTCTTTCAAGCCTGGTCTTCTGCCTTAATTACCAGGACTGCCTCTGAAGAGGTCTCTACCCTTCCAATATAACTTCCCCAGCATTGTGTACCTTCCCTTGTGTAATGTTTGTCACAGTTGTGGTGACATAGTGAACATCTGTTTTCACCCACAAAATTAAGCTGCATGAGGGAGGAGATGTACTTGATTCGCAGTTATATCTCCAGCTGCTACCACTGTATCTAACCTATACGGTAAGTACTCAATAAATATTTGTTTTAAAATATTTTTTCAAAGAAAACAAAGATCACACAGATTTTTTTTTTCTAGAAAAATGTGCTGACTTCTCTTTTAGATTTTCTTAAGAATAGACCATAAAACTCCCAAGACTTGATGAAAGTATTCAGAGACAAAGTTTAGTCAGTGACAAAAATTCTTATAATGGCCAGGATGAAATCTATAATACATTCATCTGGCTAGGTCATCTCCCTGTGCACTATCCTCTGGTTCACCATAATATTCAGGATAAATTTCAAACACTCCTCTATCCCCCATTTGTGGAAAATCAAGGCACCTAGGAAAGGAGACAGGGCATACAGTGTAAAGGGACAGGAGCTGGGAGCAGACTGAGGAACCAAGGTGTCTGCATTTCCCGCCTACGCTCCCCCCAGCCCCAAGTAGGGCTAAGCGTATGCAAGAAGCAAGAGGAGAAAGCTCACTGACCTTGCCTGCCCTGCTCTATGCAGCAAAGCTAGGCTGGAAGGGACGACAGTGGTGGGGCTGCCCCCACACACCCCTCAGGCCTGATTCCTGCCCCAACTTACGCCCTCTTGATCTCAGCATCCTCTGAATTGCGAGTGATGTGGAGCACAGAGTAATAATCCTGGCCCATGGCTGGCTGGCAGTGACTTGCTAGTCCTCAGACTCTAGCAAGGCTGTTAGTCTGCATTCCTTGGTTGCTCCTGACAACTGCACAAGGTGCACTCTGGGAGTTGTAGTCCTTTCTTCCTAAGCAAACTGCCTCCTGGACTCTAGACTAGGAACAAAAGGACCGGGAAAATTGTAGCTGGTTATGTGACCCTAATAAATGTCATCCAGTTTCTAACCAGAGAGTCACAGAACACTGTTTCATTTTTTTTAAGGAGAAAAAAATTAAAAGTTTTCAGAGTAAGTTCAGCATTTGATTTTTTAAAACTTTATTTTACAAATTTTATATTTTCAGAAAAGTTATGAAGATAGTAGATAGCTTCCATATATGCCATACCATTTCCCCCATTAACATCTTATATTAGTGAGATAATCTGTCACAAATAACCAATGTTGATTCATTATTATTAATAAATATGTATGTATATACTTTTTTTCAGTACTGGGGATTGAAACTAGGTTCTTTGCTCTGAGTTGTATCTCTAACCCTTCAAAAATTTTTTTATTTTGATTTTTGTGTGGGTTTTTTTTTTTTTTTTGTGGCACCGGGGATCGAGCTCACAACCTCGCACCTGCCTAACAGGCGCGTAAGTCGCCGAGCCAAACTCCCGGCCCTGGTTTTTTGAGGCAGGGTCGCACTGTGTAGCTCAGGCCGGCCTTGCGCTTGCGTTGTAGCCCAAGCCGGCCTCGAGCTCACAACGCTCTGCCTACCTCAGCCTCCCGAGTGCTGGGATTAAAGGCGTGCGCCACCACGCCCGGCTTTTGTGTGGGGTTTTTTTTTGGGGGGGGTGTTTTGTTTTGTTTTGTTTTGTTTTGTTTTGTTAAGACAAGGTCTTGCTATATAGTTAGGACCAGCTTTGAACTCACTACATAGCCTAGGCTGGCCTCAAACTCACAATGACCCTCCTGTCTCAATCTCCCAAGTGCTGGGATTATAGGCAAGTGCCACATCTGGCTGTGAAGTACAACTTCCATTAGAGAGTATCAAAGGTACACACTACCAACATAGCTTCTCACTGATGATGTGACTGAACTTTGATCAACTAGCTGAGGTACTATCTGTCAGGATTCTTTACTGTTAAGTTGCCTTCTTCCCCCCCCCCCTTTTTTTTTTTTTTTTTTTTTTTTTTTTTTTTTTTGCATTACACTGTTTGGAAAGAAATCACTGTGTGTGGTCCACCCTGAAAGGTGCGGTTAGGCTCCACCTCCCTGAGAACAAAAGAGCCCAGTTTTCCACGCATATCCCACATCCAGTCAGTCACCAGGCTCAGTCCCTTCTACTGGTCAGATCCCTCCACGCCCTCGCCTGCTCTTCTCACAGCCATGGTCTTGCTCCGGCATCATCTTTCGCAAGGCCACAACTTCCTCCCTGTCTTTCTGCCTTGCCAAGATCATACTCTGTCCAGAGTGAAGCCCAGATGCTTCTCCTGGCACCCGGGCCCCTGTGACCTAGGGCATCCCTCTCCACCCGTCTATCTCTCACCGCCATGCCCTTGTTGTTAGTCACAATGCACCACGGCACTTTGCACTGAACGAACTGACCATTCTCCCTCATCCACCTGCGCTGCCCCTGCTACTCAGAACACTCCCACCATGCACTGCAAACCTGGCCTCCATTCAGCTGACTCTTACTTATTTTTCTTCCAGTGAAACAGTTTATATACACAAGTGAGCAGTATTAGAACATTCCTTGCTGAATAAATATTGCCCCTGTGTGGCCCTCCCTTTTTTTTTTTTATTCCCTGGCCTTTCTTTACAGTTTTACAACCTACACCTGTATGCAGTGGCGTCCTGGTAAATGTTTCACAACCGGCTGCAACTAGCTCACCAGAAGGAAATAAAAGTCCGTTGTGAAGTATTTTCCAATTTTTTTCTAAATGAGTGCAAGTCAGCTCAAACACATTACTACAAGGATTTCCAACGACATTTACCTTTCCATATTTTGAATTTTACATAAATGATATCATTTATACAAACAGGTATCTCTGTGTGATCTATTTTTCACAGGGGGTACATTACTGTCTGTTTTTGGACATTTGGGTATTGTGTCCACTTTGCAAGGTAATGCCAAACAGTTTCCTGATGCGATTGTTCTAAACTGCAACATAAATAACTGCTACAATTACATATGGAGGTGGAGGTGGAGAGTTCCTTTGTTACATGTTCTCATCAACTCTTGGAAGTTCTGAAATGCTTGTGAATATAGTAGGTTTAAATAGCATCTTATTCTGGATTTCAATCTGCATTTCCTGGCTGTGTCTCATATTTTTTGGCCATTTTCCCTCACTGTGAAATGCCTATATTTTTGTGCAGTTTTCTGTTGGTCATTTTTGTTTTAATTATTGATTTGCGGCTCTTTACCTTTTCTAAAAACAAATTCTTTGTTGATAATATGAAATACATACTTCTTTGATTTGGATCTTGTCTTTTCACTTTTAAAAAATGAAGTCAAATTTACTAATCTTTTTGTTTGTAGTTATATTTTGGTGTCTAGTTATTTCACTACATGAGGTTACAAAAACCTTCACTTATTTCACACTTGAAATCTTTTTGTTGTTGTTATTGAGACAGGATCTTGCTGTGTAGCCCAGGCTGGCCTTGAACTAGTGGGAATCCTCCTGCCTCAGTCTCCTAAGTGCTGGGATTACATGTGTGTGTCACTATACCTGGAAACACTTGAAATCTTTATGCCATCCAGAACCTATCTTTTTTTGTACAGTGCAGTGGGGGGTTGGTTATTCTTTTCTTTTTCTTAAGAGACAGGGTCTTGCTATGTTGCCTAGTCTGGTGTTGAATTGCTGGACTCATATGATCTTGCCTCCACCTCTGGAGTAAATGGGCCTTACAGGCATGAACTGGATTTTATTCTTTTCATTTAGATATCCACCTGTCTAGACTATTTAACAGTCTGTTGTTCCCTCACCAAATGGTATCAACTGCTGCATTGTACTGTAGGTTTCCATGTAGGCATGGGTGTGTGCCTGGACTGCTCCTCCTTAGACTTGTCCCTGGCCCACGTAACACTGTAACCCTCACCTTTTCCTTCTCCTCCTCTCCCTTTCACTTCTCCTCCCCTCAAATGGGAAATGTTCTTAAGAAAGGATCTAATAGCAGTAAACAGGGAAAGAGGAATGCTGCATTTTAAATCTCTAACTGGACCAATGCCATCAGGCTTGGTCCTTGATGCCATTTCAGATACTAGTGTCTGAGATACTTAAGAATTTTTTTGGGTTCTGGGACACCATACTATGACAGAGGAGAGCTTGCCCTACAGAAGCGCTTCCATATTCGAGTCAAAAGGCCTACTTTAGGTATATTTGGAATAGGTGAAACATACTTCTAGAATTAGGCCAAAGGACAGAGAAATCAACTGAGAGAATAAGAAAGTACAGAGGACCCTTGACTTATGAAGTCAATTCGTTCCCAAGGGCTGGCTGTAACTCAAGTTGTCAGTGGAAGGCTCAGCCTCCTCTACACAGCCTTCAAAGTCTTCCTCCTGTATGCAGTCAGATCTCAGCATCCTTAGAGAGACATTGGCCCAGGATTTCTCAAGTAACCCCATACAGGAAAGGATGTTGTGATGTTCCTTCTGGAACTCTTTAAGGGTTACATCTGTTTCTGAGACCACCTGGAAGCACAAACAGCTAGCATTTGGGTCATAACTAACACTTTGGTCAAAAATTAAAACTTAAATTCCAGTCATAACTCAAGTTGTTCGTATGTCAGGCCAGTAATGACTCAAGGGCCACTATATAGGTTTTTGGTGAACTGAATGGCTAAAATGTGTCCAAACCTTGGCGCTGCTAAGCTTGCCTGCCAATTGTGACTGTCAGTAGGTTTATTTAAGGCCTCCACATCTAGGTTTCTTCACGTAAGTAAGATTATGAAGATCAACTACACCACAGGGTTAGTGGAAAAACATAGAAAGCATGTAATATATAGAAGATGCTCCTTACCCTTGAGGCAGCAGTCAGAGACAGGCTCCAGAGTCTATAAGCTACTAGTCTTGCGACCTTAAACCATGATTTCTTAGCCAGAGTTGCATACTGGTAAAAATGAAAGTACAAAACAGGGAGGGGAGGAGGGGTTGAAGGGAGGGTAGGAGAATAAAAAAAAAACCAGTTATATCAGGTACAAATTCGCTATGACGAATGTAATCATTATGTATATCTAAAATGTACCAATAAAATCTGATTGGAAAAAAAATGTAAGTACAGAATGACACACTCGCCTCCAGTACTTGGAATTGAATCCAGAGTATTATGCATGCTAGAAACCCTATCAATGAGATACATCCCCAAACCTTTTTATTTTTTTTAGCAGGGTCTCACTAAATTGCCTAGAATAACTTTGCAATTCCCCTGCCTTGGCCTCCCAAGTAACTGGAATTACATGCATGACTGAAATGATCCTTTTTTTTACTTTTTTGCATTTCCAAGCTCTCCTGTGGATTTTAATTCACATTTACTTAATTACTGATGAGATCACGCATCTTTTCACATTTATTGTGCATTTTTCTTCTTCTTCTTCTTCTTCTTCTTCTTCTTCTTCTTCTTCGTCTTCGTCTTCTTCCTTGTTCTTGTTGTTGTGTTGAGGCTCGAACTCAAGGCCTTGTGCATGGAAAGCAAGAGTTCTAACACTAAGCCACATCCTCAGCCCCCATTTGTTTTATTCTTATTACCAAAAAAAAGTGTTATTAAAAATCAAGACCCAGAGAGCTGGGGAAAGGCCTTGCTTAGCCTGAGCCTGGCTGAGGTGAACAGAAGAGGAGAGGGAGAGCACATCTGAGTGGCAACTGCTTTCTATGTGCAGAGGTGGGGTCAGGGGACACTGCCTGTGTGAATGGCAGACTGGCTACTCACAGAGGCACCAAATGAATATGTGACTATATGAAGGATTAAGAGTCCACGTTTTCACTGTTAAAGAAAGGAGGGATATATGAAGAAGGTTAAAATTAATCCCATGGATTTGGAAATATCAATGTAAATTTGAGATTTTTACTATTTATTTTTACCGACCAATCAACTCGCCCCCCAATCTGTATGCATACGTTAGATGTATACATAGAGGTGTATATGTGCACTGGTCCTAATAAGGCCTAGATGTATACTCCATACTTAGTAAAGAGCATACTTCAGGATATGGTTGTGCACACCTGTAATCCCAGCACCCAGAGGCTGAGGCAAGATCATCATGAATTCGAGGATAGCCTGGGCTACACAGTGAGTTCAAAGTCAGCCTAAACTATACAGTGAGACTCTGTCTCAAAAAAACCCATAAAACAAAACAAAACAACAACAAAAGAGGAAACTAATGGTTTCTGGATACCATTATCCACTAAGAAGAAGCAAGGCTTCTTGGACAAGTAACTGATTCCATGCTGGGACTAGAAAACTACAAAGTGAGGCTGCAAGATATTATGGTCTCAGAAGATATGGAACTGCTCAAAAATTTTGAAGACACGGCACAAGCACACTGGATCCAGTTTGAAGAAGCTCCCACTGGCCAAACTGAGACAACACCACCAAAACAAGTAACAGAACACAGGCATGGTAGCTGTAATCCTAGAACTCTAGGAGGCTGAGTCAGGGGGATTGCAAGTTCAAGCTCAGTCTGGGCAATTTAGAGACTTAGTGATACTCTGCCTCAATATCAAAAATAAAAACAAACAAACAAAAACAAACTAAAAAAGAGCTGGGGATGTAGCTCAGTGCAGAGGTCCTAGGTTCAGTCCCCAACTGGCAAATAAATAAATAAATAGAAAAAATAGTAAACCTAATGATAGATTATAATCTGTAGAACTCCATAAAAAAATATGAATTCATGGGTAATCCATACACATATATCCATGAATGAGTGCCCATTTGAGTAGACAAAGGAAAGGAAAATATTCTACTTTAGGGGCTGCCTGGCAAGCACAAGGTCCTGATTTCAATTCCCGGTACCAAAAAAAAAATTCTACTTTATAATAAAAGGTCAATTATAAATGTAGAAAAAACGATGGAATTAGAAAATCAGCAGTTGGCAGTTGTTAATAGGATAACTGATTCACGTAAGAATCATCAAAGAATGCTAAAACCAGTAGCATACATTTGTAATTCCAGCTACCTGGGAGACTGAGGCAGGAGGATGCAAGTTCAAGACCAGCCTGGGCAATTTAGAGAAACCCTGTCTCAACATAATTTTTTAAAAAAGGATTAGGGATGTACCTCAATAGTAGAGCACTTCCCTAGTGTGCATGAATCCCTAGGTTCAATCCCCAATTCAGGAATATGGAAAGAATGCTAAACCTTGTTGATACAAGTTTTAAAGAAAACCAGGGTATTTATATGATCTCAAAGTAGCCACATGCTAATTATGTTGTGAAGAATCCTGGTAGATACTATTTTAACCAGAGTAATATCAATGGACACTAGAGTAATAAAAAGGGCGGACAAAGACAAGTGCTGGCAGGACCCTCACACACCATGTGGGAATATAAAATGGTGCAGCCACTTTGAAAATAGATAGCTCTTAAATGTTATAAGTATATGCCAAATAGAGCTGAAAACGAGTTCATACAGACACTTATAAATAAACTCATAGCAGCATTATTTATAATAGATAAAAAGTAGAAACAACTCTAATGCCCATCAACTGATAAATGAATAAATAGGATGTGCTATATCCCTACAATGGGAGATAAGAGATAAATAAAAGAGACAGAGACAGGCAGAGAAAGAGACAGAGATGAAGAGAGAGACAGAGACAGAGATTGATTTATTTTAAGAAACCGGCTCAGAGGATTACAGTATTATAGAGGATTAGCAAACCCAAATCCTATGAGGAGGTTGACAGGTTGGAGACTCAGGGAAGAGTTGCAGTCCAAGACCAAAGGAAGTTTGTTGGCAGATCTCTTTCTTGCTTGGAGGAAGTCAGTCTTTGTTCTTTTATGCCTCCTAACTGATTGAGGAAGCCCATTCACATTATGAAGGGTAACCTGCTTTACTCAAAGTCCAGCAGTTTAAATGTTAATTCACTCGCCAAAAATACTCTGAAAGAAGTATCTGTAATAATGTCTGGCCAAATATCTAGGCACTGTGGCCACCCAAGTTGATTAATAAAATTAGCTATTACAAATGGAATATTATTTGACAACAACAAATAATAAAATACTGATACATGCTAGGACATGGATGAAACTTGCTAAGAGAAAGAAGCCAGACAGAAATGGTCACATATTATATGATTCCATTTATATGAAATGTCCAGGATAGACAAATCCACAGAGACACAAAGTTAGTTAGTGGTTGTCAGGACTGGGGAGTAGACGGTAGTGATTGCTGAAGGGTATGGGGTGTTCTTCCTTTTCTGGTTCCAAGTGCTTTGTGAGATGTGGGTTATGTTGCAGACACAGCCAAGTTCAAGAACTTTACCAAACACTACCAGTCCCCAAAATAGCACAGAAAAGGTATTACAAAACCTAATCGCATAGCTAGGCGCACACCTGTAATCCCAGCACTTGGGTGGCTGAAGCAGGAGGATTGCCTCAAGTTCCATGGCTGCCTGGGTTATACACATAGTGAGTTCAAGACCAGCCTGAACTACACAATGAGACCCTGTCTCAAACAAACAAACACCCCCCAAAACCAGAAAAACAAAAACAAACAACAACAACAAAAAAAACCCTGAATACAAAGGTATGACCCATTTGAGGGTGCAGACGCCAAGTTTCTGAGGAACATGTGTTTTGCCAAGAAGCACAAATAGGACCGGAAGATGACACAGGCAAACAGCAACAAGGCCAACATGTGCTGAGGGTGTCAAGGCCCATAAAGTCCAATGAAGTTAAGTCCAAGATCCCAAAGTGAGTCACCCGCAAGCTCAGTAGACTTGCCTACATTCCCCACCCCAAGCTTGGGAAGTGTGCTTGTGCCCATGTGCCAAGGACCTCAGGATTTGCCAGCAAAAGACCAAAGCAAACACTCAAAGCAAGGCCCAGTTCAGCTTCTAGCTCAGGCTTCCAGAGGTGCCCAGACCCCCAAGAAAGGATCCATAAAAAGGTTTCTGTCTGCCAAACAGGACAGGACTGGTGTGACCCTTGGGCTGCTGTCTTTCTGTCCTGTCTGCACAAATAAACATCATCAGTCATGGAACAAATCAACATTGTGTAGCTCCCAATATGATGCTCTGAGGACACAGAAGTACTTCTCTGGTGTTCTTGCAAAATGCATACCCTAAAACTGATCCTGAAGAAACACCAGACCTACCCAAAGTAGGGGCTCTTCCCCAAACTGGCCTGAATGCCAAAATCATCAGGGTCGTGACAGAAGAGTTAAAATGGAGAAGCTGCTTCAGAGAAAAAGCAAATAAAAGCAACATGCAATCCTAGATTGAATCCTGAGCCACAGAGACAAGGGTGATTATAAAGGACACTGTTGAGGGAACTGGCAGCTTCAACGACGATGCCCACAGACTGGTGACAGTGTAGGGTCAGTACTGATTCCCCTGCCCTGACAGCGGTACTGTGGTAATGCAGGGAGTGTCTTTTATCTCAGCAAATGTGTCCTGATGCATCTAAGGGAAATAGCGCATAATGTTTATGTTATACTCTCAGGTGAGTCAGAAAATATATGCGTAGCACATACAACCTGCATATGTTTAGACAAAGAGGATGATAAAACAACAAGTTAACAACTGGGAGCTCTAGATAGATGTACATTAGAATTCTTTGTGCACTTCTTACAACTTTCCTGTAGGTCTGAAATTATTTAAAAATAAAAAGTAAAACAAAAGAATACAGAATATATGTACAAAGAAGCGTCTTCAAAAAAGAAATTTTTCTTTTTTCTTTTCTTTTTTTTTTTTTGAAGACACAGTCTTGTTATGTAGTTCAGGTTGGCCTTGAACTCACTGTTTAGTCCATGCTGGCCTCAAACTTGTGGCGATTCTCCTGCCTTAGCCTCCCAAATGCTGGGAAGAAATCTTCAAAAAATTAACAGAAAACAAAAACAAGGAAAAAAATACAAAAAAGAGAAACAAACAAACAAAAAAAGCATTTTAAAAATCTTTACCTATTTTAAGTATATCTAGAAGAGAGGGACACACTCAACAGCAGACACCACTGCCAGGTTGTTGGATTTGAAAGACAAAGGTACTTCTCACCAGAAGTCACAAGGGGGCAGCTGGAAACCAGGAAATAAGGTTCAGCACAGGATTTCACTGGGCCTGTGATACTGCTGAGTTACCCATAGTGCACTTCTCAACCCTAAAGGAAAAAATGCTTTGTGTATTGAAAAACTGTGGCTCCCTTCATTCACAGCGGACAAAGCTATGGAGCACCTGCTAGCTGGCCTCCACTCCTTGTTTTAGTCTGGACTTCAGAGCAGATGTCAGGTCACTACATCTCTCGCTACAAGGCCAATAACTGGAGACTGATGGCAAAGAGCTCATGAATATGATGGCAACAAAGAAGAATTAGCCGTAAGAGTGGGGGACACACAGTCATTCACAGACTCCTTAGAGGTGGAGTGGGCTGAGCCATATCCCATATCCACTCTCATCCTGCTCCCTTCCTCCCTCCCTGCCATCATGGGACTACACAATGTAGTAGAAGAAGCAGATTGTGGAGACTGACCAAGTCTAAATCAAAGCTCTGGTATTTAATTCCTTGAGCCTCAGTTTCCTTATTGAAATGAAACAGGAATAATACCGTTTGCTTTTTTACTTAATAAATGGCAATATTTTTACACTTTGGTTTAGGCATAAATAACAGGATGTTGTAGCAAAAAATGGGATTTAGAGTTAAAAGTTTCCCCCTCTATGATGCTTGGCAAATCACTGTCTGAGTTTCACATCTAAATGTTACAGTGTAGTTTTAAGAAATACATGAGAATATACCACAAAGAACTCTCAATCATATTACTGCTCCAGCCAGGAACAACCTTCCTCCCTTTAATAAATCAAAATCTTAGCCTGTGTGGCCCAGCTCAAGAGTTGCATCCTCCAAGAAATCTTTCTCTAATAATCTCTAAAGTATAAATAATATGATATCCACATTCTGTTCTACATGGACTGAGCTGGAAAGATCTCAGAGATACTAAATGAAAACAAATGAGAATATCCATATATTGTAATTCCCTTTTTATATTTAGGAAAAAAAGAGGTGATCATTTGCTTAAAATTCTTCACTGGTTCCCGCTGCCAACAAGTACAAGCTCTGGACCTGACATTCAAGCTCCTTCACTGTCTGGGCCCCACTAACCCCTCTGGTTGCCTCTGCTGTGGACCAGCCTCACCATCCTCTGAGCCCTGGGGTGCAACTAATCCCAAAGTGCCCTTCACCACCTCTTCCTCTTAGACTTGAGCACGCAGCACAATTGCCTGCGGGTCAGATACACTCACAGAATTTCTGATTCAGGTGTGAGGTGGGCCCAAGAATTTCTAAAAAGTTCCTGGGTGAGACTGATGTCACTGTTCCAGGAACCACACTTTGCCAGCCACTGCCTTCACAAGGATGATTTCCTCATCCAAACAGGGGCTCACCTACCATGTCAGTTTGCCTAGGACTGCTGGTTTTGGCACCAAAAGTCCAAGATTGCTGAAAACCCCTCAGTTCCAGTTCTGAGATAGTTGCAGTATGAGAAATAAGACTCTCTCCCACACTGCTGCTTATGGGGTATTTACTGCTACTACCAAGCATCCTTCTCTAGGGCCAGACTGAGGACTCCTGAGGAAGCAGTTACATTTTGTTTATTGACTTTGTGCTAGGGTCAGAGAATTTTAACAAATTTTCCCAAATTCAGGTTTCCCCTAACATTTATTTCCTCCGTGGAGGGCTTTTTAGTCTTCTATTCTTTGTAAACAGGTAACACGATTTGATGTGAGAACAAACTGCAAGTATCCAGATCTTTGCCCTGTGCTATGGGGTGGGTTTAATACGGAGAAGCAAGGGCAAAGGCAGTGAGCAAACATGAGCAGCAGCCATTGCTGCTGCATCTTCTTCCTATTTTGGGGGGTGTTGGTGGTGGTAGTACTGGGAATTGAACCTCTGGACTGAGCAACATCTCCAGCTCTTTAAAAATTGTATTTATTTTGAAATTGCTAAGTCTTTAAATTGCCCGGGGTAGGATCAAACTTGCTTTCTCCTCCCTCAGCCTCCCAGAGTGCTACTGCAGGCATGTGGCACCATGCCCAGCTATAGGTGAGCTTCTTCCTCAGTTCAAAGTAGGCCTTGGGATGCTAAATCCATGTGGGCCAATTTAGCTCACTTGAAGTGACTTCTAAGAGGTGCATACAACACTACGGGGCCATAGACCTTGGGAAGGATTGATGATGTTTCTGCTCATTGTAGATTGGGGTCAATGCTTTTCAAGAGGTCAGAGGTCAGAGGTCAGAAAGCTGATAGCGTCTCAAGAGACCATCTCGACAGCATGTGTAGATCTGCTTCTCCCATGTGGCTACCTGGAACACAAAAATTCACAGTTCAAAGGAAGCCTGCAATTCTCCCATTTCAAAAAGATAGAGGCTGGTTACTGACTCCATTAGTTCAAGGGAGTCTGAAAAAACTTTGACTCTGAAAGCAAGAGAAAATTACATCCATAATATGTATTTACACAATCCCTGGCCAGGGCCAAGGGTGCACTTATGGCCACAGAACAGAGAAACTAATTAGCCTAAGTGGAATGCAAACCCATTAGAGTTGCATATGAGTTAGTGCAGAGGGTCTGCACTGGTGAGGAGATGGTCTACTGATAGGCTTGGATATCTCTAAGCCTTATAAAATACTACAAAACTATATGCATAAAAGTGCTGAAATTGAGTGATTATTAACAGGGAGGTTTTCATTAACTTCTCCAAGGGAGATGAGAACCTCTAACATCATGGAAATAGCATGCATTTAACTATTGTCAAGTTTGGTACCATGTAGCTGCATGACCTAGGGCAACTTTCTCAATCCTTTTGGGTCTCAGCTTCCTCCTTTGTAAAATGAAACTGATATGCTAGTTCGCAAAATAGAACACTATACAGGAACTTTTAAAAATGAAATGGATTTATATGAATTTACCTGGGGAAAGCTCCAAGATGTGAAGTAAAAAATAAGCTATAGGACAATACATATAGAATGGACCCAATTATGTACAAACTAAAACTAAAACTATATTATTTATATAAATGCATTGATTCACAGATGTAAGGGTGAAATTTCTCTAAAAATGGTCTTAAAAGATATATGCAAAATAATGCCAGGCGTGGTGGTACACGCCGGTAATCCCAGCACTTGGGAGGCTGAGGCAGAAGAAGTATTGCGAGTTTGAGACCAGCCTGGGCTACAAAGTGAGCTCAAGGCCAGCCTGAGCTGCATAGCGAGACCCTGTTTCAAAAAGACAGGAAAAAAAAAAAAGATACATGTAAAATAATACTAGTTAGTGCTAGAGAGAAAAGTGGAACTAAAAAGCTCTTAGAACAGAACTTTAGGTCTGTATAATTGTGTATCATGAATTTTTATAGGTATATATTAATTGTATAACTTTTTGAAAATCCTAAGACAAAATGGAAATAATACCTATACCTCAAAGAATGGTAACAAAGACTAGATATCTGTGCAATGTCTGGTCACTAAATACTGTTTCATTTTTCTCTTTCCACTGTAATCAAATGAGAGAATCAGTCTTGAGTTTTAATAATTGCTAATTTTTAAAGAATATATTCATAAAGGAACTTTCATATGTACTATCTCATTATTAACCTCATTTTACAGATGAATTGACAGACTGAGATGAATGAATTTTTCAAGTTTCTAGAACCAATAAATGATGAACTCTCTTCTGACTCCAAAGCTTTGATTTCTTTCCATCCACCATGTAAGCAGTATTTTAGAAAACCTAAGAACTACAAGGTATCCTGATTCAGTCTCTCCAAAGCCCCAGACCCCAGGTAGGAATAACCCAGGCCTCACGTCCCCTCAGGCCTGTACCTTGTACACAGGGTCACAGTCAGCCCCAGTGAGCTCAATGGCATAGTCTAAATCTTGCTGAACAATGAAACAGCTTCCATCACCTACAAGGCAAAAAGAAAATTTAGATAATTAAAGGGAATTCTAGCCTAAAGACGATGGTAATAAGACACAGAATAGTAAATAAGTCCTTCCGTATGAGCCAATGCTGATGACCTATAGCTGCTGCCTAGAATGCTGGCCTGGGCAGCCAAGTGCAGAATCACTGGGGAATAGGGCTGCCTGAGATCTGTAACACCCTAAAGGCACAGAGCAAGCAACTGCAGGTTTACACAATTATTTGCAAACTTATCCTTGAAAATGTTTTTAAATGAGACATTGGTCTATACAAAATGTTTTGTTTTGTTTTGCTTTGTTTTGTTTTGTTTGCCTTTTTGAGACAGAGTCTCACTATGCAGTTTAGGCTGGTCTTGAGCTCACTTTGTAGCCCAGGCTGGTCTTGAACTCACAGCGATCCTCCTGCCTCAACTCCCTGAGTGCTGAGAATACCCAGTTCAAAATGTTTTCTTTTTTTTTTTTTTTTTTTTTTTTTTGCGGCACTGGGGATTGAACTCACAACCTCGCGCTTGCCAGGGCAGGCGCTTAAGCCGCTGAGCTAAATTCCCCAGCCCTGGTTTTTTGAGGCAGGGTCGCACTATGTAGCTCAGGCTGGCCTTGTGCTCGCGTTGTAGCCCAAGCCGGCCTCGAACTCACAATGCTCCACCTACCTCAGCCTCCCGAGTGCTGGGATTAAAGGCGTGCGCCACCACGCCCGGCTCAAAATGTTTTCTTTAAGAAAAATTTATTCTGCCAAATTATTCATCAAGCTATGAACCTGACAACATATACTAGAAGGAGAAAAGTTACACCAAGAAAACAAAATTATAGCTAATCTCAGGTTGGGCACATAGTGGAAGAGCATATAGTGGAAGAGCACTTGCCCAGAATGTACAGGCCATAGGTTCAATCCTCAGAACTACAACGAGGTGAGGGATCGATCTACCTATCTAGCTATCTATCTGTCCTAATTTCCTCAGGAAACCATGGAAAAATGAAATGAGTAATCTATAAAATACTCAATAAGGTGATTTTTGCTATTGTTTTATTTAATATAAAAATAGTAGCTCACTGAAGAAAACATTAGGCAGTGCTAATAAACTACCCATAATCTACCACTCAAAGCTAATTAGTACTAATATTTCAAGTTCTTCCAATCTTTTTAATAAAAATTTGTATTTTATATGGTAAGAAGCAGGCTATATAAAAGAATACCTTTATGCAAAGCACTTTTTCTATTTTGAGATTAAGACTTTGTTAGCCAGGCATGGCGGTGTACTCTTGTGAACTCAAAAATTCTAGCGCTTGGGAGTCTGAGGCAGGAGGATTGCCGCAAATTTAAGGCCAGCCTGAACTATATAGTGAGACCCTCAACACCAATCCCTTAAAAAAAAAAAAAAAAAAAAAAAGATTTTGTATAAGACCTTGGAAAAGGATCAAAGATATCAATTTTCCTTTTGAAAGTTTTTTGAAATCTAAAGAACTCCTTTTTAAATGTATCTGATAATCAATGTATACTCCAATCAACAGTATATGAGAGATAATACCCCGCCTACCTTGTTAAGGTACTGAGGACTGAACCCAGATCTCAAGCATACTAGGCATGTACTCTATTATTGAGCCACATCAACAGCCATAAAAGGTTTTTTAAAAATTGTTCATGTGACAACTTAAATGTCCTCTTAACAACCAAAAAAGCTCAAAGATTGTTCATGTCTAGTTTCTAAGCCAGTGCAGAATACTCCTGCAGAGAAGCCAACCAGCTACACTGTCTACCTCTACACTCAGCTGCTCACTGCCTCAAGGGCCTCTTCTTTCTTAGGGAACAGAAAGTGTTTCCTTGTAATGAACTGAAATGTGGCTCCTGATAACTTTCTCCTATTGGTTTTAGTCCTGTCTCCTGAGAACAGTTATACTTTCATTTCTTTTGCCTTTAGGTCTTAGTCACAGAAATTATGTCTTGTCTTTTTCCCAGAAGAAACAGCTACAAGTACAAAATTTCTTTGAACTTCAAAGAATTGTCTCTCTAAACTGACCTTGGACTCACCTTGGCTAGCAATGAATCCATCTCTGAAATTCAGCAGGGATAGAACTGGTGCTCCTGATCTGTGGATGACTTGAACTGGAGCTCTAGGATTCAGAGTAGGGGAAATTTTACATTTTGAAAGCAATGCTTGACTCTATTCAACATATAGTAGTAAGCACATAAAAGGAAACAGGACAAAGGTAGAGACAAATTAAAACCATTCATATAGCTTCTTTCCTGGCAAGACTAGGTAGATGAAGGTAACCAAAAACCACTTGGAGTGAATTTCAAAACATGATTTAAGTCACCATCAAAATCTCAAATTTTTAGAGGAGGCCTGATATGGGTCAAAAATAACAATGTTAAAAATATTTTAGCCTTTTTTTAACTTGAAGACAGAATTAAGACTAGTTGCAAGATACCGTGTTAAAATTGTCAGCACTCTAAAATGAAGATAAAAATGGTACCCCCAGAAGCCATTCAATAAATATTAGTTGGGCAAAGGAAGGAAATAAAAGAAGGGATAGAATCATGGAAGTTAAATCCTGCAACACAGTGGCCATATGATTCTCTTAAGAACATGAGACGGCTTGTTTTAGATAGGTCAGGATCACAGCTAAACAGGAAACAGAATTGGCTGTATGAATTAAAAAATGATCATTCAGTCTTAGGCCAGCGCTGGTCTAATAGCTTAGAGAAAATTACTGAGCTCCTTAAAGTTAAAAACGATAGACAAGCCAGGTGTGGTAGCTCAGGCCTGTAAACTTAGCACTTGGGAGCCTGAGGCAGGAGGATTGTTGAAAATTCAAGATCAGCCTGGGCTACAAAGTGAGCTCAAGGCCAGCCAGCCTGAACTGCATAGTGAGACCTGTCCCAAAAAGACAAAAAAAAAAAAAAAAAAACTATAAACAAACAAAAAACTCTAGACAATCATTTTAAATGCAAAGTTATTTTATTATTTAAACTTAATTTCCAAAGCAATTATTATGGTTGGACAGCCATGACAGTAGGAGTCAAATTACCTTTTAACAGGATTGCAGGAATAATAAGAACAATCAGATAATTCACACCACAAAGAAAGTCTTTATCAATGGGAAAATATACCCTTAGCTCAACAGTCATCTATCTGCTAGGCTAAATCAATATTAAAGCCAGTAAAAAATTCCACTCTGTAGAGGACCTGCATCATGCAAATGATTGGTGACTCACCTCGGACTCCTCACATCCAGCTGATAAATGTTTCCATCTTGTGTTCCAGCCAATAGCAAGAAGCCAGAGAGAAAAGTACAGCAATTGAAGGCATCTGAGCCAATAAAGAGGAAGACCTGGGAACAACAGGAGACAAAAATGTTGTTTGAAGATTAATTTGTTTCCCGGAATAAACAGACACCAAAAAAGGGGAGAATTTCACTATTTTTACAGATTTTTTCTTTTCCTCTTTTAGCATCGTGAGCAGGAAACAGAGCACTGACCAAAAACTGAGACAGAAGGTCTCCACTGCTGGATTCAAGGCCTGAGGTTGGTGAGGGCTGGTGCAGTCTACGTAACCATACACTCTGAGGTAGAGGTTTTCAAATTAATGCCCTTCAACAGTCTGACTCACACACTCTTCTCCACCAAAAATCTTTCTTTCTCTTTCTACCATGACCCTCCACCTGAAAAGCACTGGTCATTCCATGTTTATATTTTGCTTCACATCACTTCTAGCAACCTTCTGAAGGGGTTACTTTGTAAGAAAAGAAAAAAGCTTATGTAATGAGGGAATTTAAAGAATCATAATACTCTCATATTTAAAAAAAGTATTATACTTTCTTTTATTCTGTACTGTTAGCTCAATCTGACCACGTCATCCTCAGATATTCCAAAAGTAAAAAAAATAAGAAAACCCGATTCACCTTTGGAAGTAAAAGCTGGCACAGTTCAAGTGCAAAGGCAGTACTAGCAAAACAGTGATATTCGTAGAATAAACTTTGAAAATGCAATCATCCCTAGCACAATGGAGTAACAGGATGAAAAAAAAAAACACAAAAGCTGGGTCCAATTAAGTCATTAAAATTATTCTGGATGATGATGATAACAATGAGAAGAAAATTGTAAAAATATCTTAGGGTAAACAGAGTTTAGTTAAGAGTAAAATTGCCGGTGTGGTGGCACCACCTGTAATCCCAGCTGAGGCAAGAGGATTGCTATGAGTTCGAGGCTAGCCTGAGCTACACAGTAAATTTAAGATCAGCCTGAAATACAGAGTGAGACCCTGTCTCAATAAAAATTAGAGCAAAATATGCGCAAAGAAAAAAATTCAACTAATTCTTTTTTTTTCCAAATCCATTTTATTTCAAGGAGAGAAAGAAAGAAAGAGAAAGAAAGAAAAAAAAAATCCAAATTTCAAAACGCGTCAATCGGGGCAACAATGCTGCACACATTGCACATGGTCATCCCCAAATCATTCACCCAGAGCACAAGACATCTGCATTCAATTGTCCAAACAATACTGGCACAAATCTTTCTCTTTAGTGAACTCAGAGAAATCAGTAGTATACCTATCTTAACTATTTTTTATACACATATACATACACATATACATACTCAACTAATTCTTCTAAAAAATATCTTCTAGTCATTAATTGATCAAGAACCCTGAATGCAGGGGCTGGGGATACAGCTCAGTGGCACAAGCACCTGCCTGGCAAACACAAGGCCCTGAGTTCTATTCCTAGTACCAAAAATTTAAAAAAAAAAAAAAAAAAAAAAGGAACCCTGAATGCATGACCTTCACTAAGAATTTCTTTACACTATCTCAGAAGTAGAAGAACCTGGGCCAGGGGTTTAGTTCAGTGGCACAAGCTTGGCAAGCGCAAAGTCATGAATTCAATCCCCGGTACCAAAAAAAAAAAAAAAAAAAAAAGTAGAAGGACCCTAAAATGAAGATCCATAAAACCTCATCATTTTACATATAGCACAGTAAGGTATACAGAGAGAAAGTAACTTTAGTTGGTTGTTTTTTTGTTTTGCTTTGTTTTGAGACAGGGTATTGCTGTGCAGCCCAGGCTGGCCTCAAACCCTCAGCAATAGTCCTGCCTCAGTCTCCCAAGTGCTGGGATTACAGGCGTGTGCAACCTTGCCTAGCTGTGAAGTGACTTTAAAAAGGCCACAAAGGAGTAAAGCATTTCATCTTCATCACATAATAGGAATTCAATCCTATTATGCCATTTAGTGATCAGCAAACTTAGGCTCAGAGAGGCTAAGAAACCACTCCAATGTCAGAGCCATTAGGTGCTAAGAGCTGTTGATTGATTGATTGATTGATTTTGGCACCGGGGATCAAACTCACAACCTAGCACCTGCCAGGCAGGTACTTAAGCCACTGAGCCAAACTCCCAGCCCTGGTGTGTTTTTTTTTGTTTGTTTTTGTGGCACCGGGGATTGAACTCACAGCTTCACGCCTGCCAGACAGGTGCTTACACCACTGAGGCAAACTCCCGGTCCTAGTTTTTTGAGGCAGGGTCACACTATGTAGCTCAGGCTGGCCTTGCGCTTGCACTGTAGCCCAAGCAGGCCTCAAACTCACAATGCTCCGCCTACCTCAGCCTCCCGAGTGCTGGGATTAAAGGCGTGGGTCACCACGCCCGGCCAGCCCTGGTGTTTTTTTTTTTTTTTTTTTTTGCGGCACCGGGGATTGAACTCACAGCCCTGCGCCTGCCAGGGCAGGTGCTTAAGCCACTGAGCCAAACTCCCGGCCCTGGTTTTTTTGAGGCAGGGTCGCACTATGTAGCTCAGGTCGGCCTTGCGCCGCGTTGTAGCCCAAGCTGGCCTCGAACTCACAACGCTCCGCCTACCTCAGCCTCCCGAGTGCTGGGATTTAAGGCGTGCACCACCATGCCTGGCTCAGCCCTGGTGTTTTTGAGACAGGGTTGCACTATGTAGTTCAGGCTGGACTTGCACTCATGTTGTAGCCCAAACTGGCCTCGAACTCACAACGCTCCGCCTACCTCAGCCTCCCGAGTGCTGGGATTAAAGGCATGCACCACTTTGCCTGCCTGGCTAAGAGCTGTGATTTAAATACTGCCCCATTCCACATCCCATGCTTAGTCACTACACGTACTTCCTCTAAGCCATGCAGCCTCCTCACAAAGGGAACACAAGGAGCAAGGAGAAATGTTTCTAAACAGCTTGCCAAGAATCAGAGTGACCCCAGGCTTCAAAGGTCTTATAGGAACCACTTGCCGGCTGCCTGCTCTGCAGTCCCAGGCACTGAAGCTTCTTATCTTCCCGGGCAACCAGCAGCATTTTCGCTTCTGTTCCAACCTCCCGTTCACCTGCTCGACAGATGAGTCATGTTAATGACAGCGCTGCTGAGCAGACACAGATAGCTGCCTGCTGACTGTACTGTATGTTACAGATTCACTGATTAATTTTTTAAAAAGTTATCTTCTATTTTTTCACTGTGGCATTGTTTATACAATAGTACACATTTGTGAAAACTTACAGAACTGAAAATCTAAAATTCAAAATTCAAAACCTTACAGATAGATCTGTGTGATTAAAAAGGGTGACCTTAGCTAGGTGTGGGGCTGCACACCTACAATCACAGCACTCTGGGAGACTGAGAGGCAGGAGGATCACGAATTCAAACCTAACTCAGGCAATTCAGCAATTTAGTGAGACCCTGCCTCAAAATTTAAAAAGAGTGAGGATGAGCTCAATGCTGACTCTAGGTTCACTCCCAATACCACAAAAAGGTGACTTTAACTATATATAAAAAAATATACTCAATAGCCAGGCGTGGTGGCACATGCCTTTAATCCCAGCACTCAGGAGGCTGAGGCAGGAGGATCCTTGTGAGTTCGAGGCCAGCCTGAACTGCATAGTGAGACCCTGTCTCAAAAAATAGGACTGGGGATTTAGCTCAGTGGCCTACGCACCTGCCTAACAGGAGCAAGGTTGTGAGTTCGATCCCTGGCACCCCCCCATAAAAAATACTCAGCAAACACAACCATATTTGTCACTACATTAAAATACAGTATAATTTAGCAGGTAAGACTGATGGCTATAACTCATTTAGTGAAGCTTGGCATAATGGTGCACACCTGCAGTTCCAGCACTGAGGGAGGCTGAGGCAGGACTATAAATTTGAGTTCTACCTGGGCAGTTTACCAAGATTCTGTCTCAAAATAAAAACTAAAAAAAGTAGGGAGGTGAAGATGTAGCTCAGTGGTAGACTGCCCTTGGGTTTGATCCCCAGTACTGCCAAAAAAAAAAAAAGATTTTTTTTCATGAGACAAGGTCTTGCTAAATTGCCCAGGCTAGTTTTGAACTTGCCATCTTCCTGCCTCAGCCTCCTGAAGAGCCAGGACTTTAGGTGTGTACCACCATGTGTTTTTAATGGCCACAATGGTTCCTCTGAAGAGAATGGATTATAGGAGAGCAGTACAGGTAGTAATACAGACAGCAGGTGATGACAGAGTAGACCAAAATAGTGGCAGGAGGGAGGGAGAAAGAAAAGGGAGCGAGAAGCAGAGGTGAGAAAACTAGAAACACTAAAGGTAGAGATGTGACTACTGATGTGGGACATGAAGAAAGGGAGGTGGATCATGAGTTGATCTCAGGTTTTGAGCTTGAGCAAATGGGTGGTGTCATTTTTTTTTTCTTTTTGTTGTTGTTGTTGTTTGGTACCAAGGATTAAACAGAAGACCCTGTGGTTGCCAGGCAGGCGCTGTGCCACTGAGCTGTATCCCCAGCCCTTTTTTCTTTTTCTTTTCTTTTTTTTTTAAGATAGAATCTCACTCGGGTTCAAGCTGGCCTCAAACTCATGGCGATCCTCCTGCCTCAGGCATGCGTTGCCATAACTGGCATGGTATCACTTTCTGAAGTGGGGCAAAAGGAGACTGGAGGGATCAGAAACACCTTGTTAGATAAGGTAAGGCTGAGCTATCTATCAGGTATCTAAATAGTGTCTCAAATTCAGGTGCACCAGGCACAGTGGCGCACAGCTATAATCCCAGCACTTGGGAGGCTGAGGTAGGAGGATCCCTGTGAGTTCCAGGCTAGCCCTAGCTACACAGTGAGTGAGACTCTTGTCTCAAAAAACAAAAACAACACAAAACCAAAAAAGCATTGGTGGTATACTGGTGAACACAGCGGCCTTTCAAATTCAGGTAAGAAGTCCTATGCTTTAGATAGAACTTTGAAAGTTATCAGCTCAAAGACTATGTAACGCTAGGGAAGTGATGAGATTGCCCAGGGAGAAAATATACTTAGGGCTGAGAACCTGGGACTTTATAATGAGGCCCACTAATATTTAAAGGTAGAAGAGAAGAGACTTGAGAGGAAACTAAGAAGCAGATCTAATGAGATATGAAGAAAACCTACTAAGATATCATAGAAGCAAAAAAAAAAAAAAAACTGCCGGCCTGGTGGCGCACACCTTTAATCCCAACACTCGGGAGGCTGAGGCAGGAGGAGCATTGTGAGTTCAAGGCCAGCTTGGGCTACAACGCGAGCGCAAGGCTGGCCTGAGCTACATAGTGCGACCCTGCCTCAAAAAACTAGGGCCGGGAGTTTGGCTCAGCGGCTTAAGTGCCTGTCTGGCAGGCATGAGGTTGTGAGTTCGATCCCTGGTGCCACAAAAAAATTTAAAAAAAGGTGTTTTAAGAAACACCTTTCTATGTTGAATACTGTTCAACTCAGAAACACAAGTACAGCCCAGGCATGGTAGTGCAGCACTTGGGAAGCTCAGGCAGGAGGATCACTGTGAGTTTGAGGCCAGCCTGGGCAATAGAGTGAGCTCAAGGCTAGTCTGAACTGCATAGTGAGACCCTATCTCAAAAAGACAAAACAAAACAAAAAACAAAAACAAAAAGACAAGTACAGGGAAGTAAGACTGGATTAGGCAACACAGTGATCCTGACTCTTCATTTCAGTGAAGTACCTGGGCATAAACCATCCTAGAACAGACTGAAGAGTAAAATAGAAATGAAAAAGTAGAGAAAACAAGAATATTATCATTTATATCACTGTACTTATCAACTAAATTTTAGATCCACCCACCTCTAAAAAGCCCCACCCATGATTGCATGAGGCTTCCGGGGGACACCTAGATACAACCATAACACTGGGCTACACAGTGAGTTCAAGACCACCCTGAACCACATAGCAAGACCCTGTCTCAAAAAACAAACAAAAAAATTTGCCTTATTAGGACCTGTAGTTTTCTGTCTCACCAGAGTAATATATTCAACCTAACATTCTTAATTTGACCTTCTAATCCAAACACATTTTTTTTTTTTTTTTTTTTTTTTTTTTGCAGCACTGGGGATAGAACTCACAGCCTCGCACCTGCCAGACAGGCACTTAAGCTGCTGAGCCAAACTCCCAGCCCTGGTTTTTTGAAGCAGGGTCGCACTATGCAGCTCAGGCCGGCCTTGAGCTAGCGTTTTAGCCCAGGCCGGCCTCGGCCTCGAACTCACAACGCTCCGCCTACCTCAGCCTCCCGAGTGCTGGGATTAAAGGCGTGCGCCACCACGCCCGGCTCCAAACACATTTTTTAAAATAATACTCAGTCTCATCTCCACACTGTAATGTAAACTGCTCCATACATGCCTTAGCTTCTATTCTCCCCATTCTCTCCTGTTCAACTGGAATTCATTCTTCATGGTTTAAGTTAACTTCATTTGTAAATATATACTAACCTGTTACACTCCTTTCCTCTAAAAATCTACTATATTTGCATTAAGAATCACTAACTTTATTCAGGTACTATTACTTTACTTATTAATTAATTAATTTTATTTTTTGCAAAATTGGGTAGGGATTGAACTCAGAGGCTTTGTACTGAGTTCCAGTTGGTTTTTTTTGTTGTTGTTGTTTTGTTTGTTTGTTTTTGTTTTGTTTTGTTCTTTGAGACAGGGTCATGCTATGTAGTTCAGACTGGTCTTGAACTCACTATGCAGCCCAGGCTGGCCTCAAAATTATGAAGATCCTCCTGCCTCAGCCTCCCAAATGCTGGGACTACAGGTACGCACCACCACAACTGACATACCCCACTCCTTTTTATTTTTAATTTTGAGGCAGGTTTTCTCTAAGCCACTAAGTTGCAAAGGCTGGCCTCAAATTCGCAATCTTCCCACCTTCCCAAAGTTCTGGAATTACAGGTGTATGCTGTTATGCTCTCAGCTTCACTAAATGACTGACAGATATTAATCTTATCTGCTAAATTATGCTGTATTTTAATACAAGGATTATGACACATGCCTCCTTTGTTGATTCCAAAGCAACAGAAACATAATAGATAAATACATACATAATAACCTTAGGGTGAAAATTAAAATACCAACTATTGAGCAAAAACAGATGCGAAAGAACAGAGGAAACTAAGGTAAACACTGAAGGGGACTCAAGAAAACAAAACTAGGGGCAGGGATATAGCTCAGTGCCTGTCTGGCAAGTGTGAGGCCCTGAGTTTGATTCCCAGTATCCAGAAAAAACAAAACTAGCTCATATATCAGTATCAACTTACTAGGTATCTGCTCAGGGGAGCCAAGGTTTATAGAGTTGTCAGCAGCACCCACTGCCACTCCATTAATGGAAGAACCACAGTCTACAATGACTCCTAAGCAAGCCGAGCGCCCACAATCCCAAAGCCGAGCTGTTCCATCTCGAGAGCCAGACACCACGTTCCGCCCTCGGTCGACAATCGCTGTATCCAGGATACCTGGCAAGAGAAAAAAAGCCCCTAAGATGAACAAGGTAGTAAAGAGTCTACAAGGACAGAGAAGACAGAGCAGCATAAATGCTTAATAAATGTGTACAGAACATGAGCATGTGGCACACTGGGCATTTTAAAGTGCTAGAAAAACAGAAATAAGCATATGAGTCCCTGTTTCCCAGTGGTTCAAAGACTATGAGAGACAGACATGTAAAGCCAAATTCTGGGTGTAATATTTAGTGGAGTGTTCTGGAATAGTGGTTTCAAGTTCTTATTTTGGTTTAGCCACCCCCACCTCACCCTTTTAAAGAAAAATGAAGTAGGCATTTTGAGAGTTCAGTTTGTAAGTCACTACCTTAAAAGATCCTGAGCTTCTACTGAGGCCTGTTTGAAAAAGGATGTGACTTCTGCTTCTGGCCAACATGGAGCAGCCCCATGCTTCCACATCCCTCCCCTTACAAATGAAATGACCCAGACACAACACAAACACACACAGGAAAATTCTGAAAGATACAAGCAGTCAAACTACTTAGAGGCCCCAGGAATTGAAGAACAGATATGTGAACACCTGGATTTATTCACTGTATCTCATGAAGTCTCAAGAGGGTACTGCAGAAGTCGCCAACCCAGAACTGCCCATAGGCACACAATTTGGTGGAGGGGAGGGTTGGGACAGTTCAGGCTAGCCTTGGACTCACTATGTAGCCCAGGCTGGCCTTGTACTCACAACAGTCCTCCTGCCTCAGCCTCCCAAGTGCTGGGATTACAAGCATGAGCCACCATACCCAGTTAGGCACACAATTTTTAAAAATCCAAGAAATCTATTATCTCTGACTGAGAATAAAGTAGCCTAATAACAGAAAATCTTGGCCATTTCCACCCTACTCCAGTAAAACACCAACAGAAAACTGCTATTTCCCTGCCGCTATGGTTTAAGCAGGGATGAACAAGAAGTGATTGTCTCTACCTCATTTGTGAGTTGACAGGGCTAAGCCAGGTATACACTAAGCTGAGCCTCCACTCCCACCTGGCAGCCATAAGCAGACAGAGGTGGAAGGAAGTGATGAGAGGTGGCACTTCACTTCTCCAACCCCTGCCTGCTGCCAGTCAGCAGGGGACTGACAACCCCCACCAGAAGGCAACCCAGTGTTGCAAGTGGAGCAATGCAAGGTGTCAGTAGGACTAAGAGGATGCCGACCTTCTAATGCACCTATCTGCAATGAGGCAGTGTGAGGCGGTGCTTGCCCTACTTCTGCCAGGATAGTGTCAGAAGAGGCCAGTAGGAAACAGCACACACATCTACCAGCCCTTGTACCATATCTCAACAAGGGACTGCCTGCTAAACAAGATCAAATCACACTTAGTGTGGTATAATATCCAAAATGTCCATGGAATTAATAATTTTTGAAGCCCTTTATTACTGATCACTGAATATCTGCTGTAGCCTCAGAAACACATAACATAAAAAGCCAGAGATAGTCATGGATATAAAGACTTACAGTTCAATGGCACAGGTATGATAAAACATGACTGTTGGGTGAAAAGGTAGAACCATCCTATGGTGACTCAGGAGGGTAGTATTTGTCTTATTAAAACTCAAGTAACTGAGCCTATTACAGGTGCCTAATAAAAACTTCAGGTTGGGCATTTAAGAACAACTGACCAAAGGTCACTTGGTTATTTAGTCATTTTTGGCTTGCCACATTCCTCCTAAGGAAAAAAAGGCTTCAGATATACAAACCATGACAAAAACTCCATGGCAACTAACCATACATAAGTGACAATTCAATGCCATTAATCAACCCTTATTGGAAATTTCAGTTTAAAAGCCTTTGCTCACACTAGGTGTGGTGGTGCATGCCTATAATTCCAGCATTTGGGAGGCTGAGGCAGGAGGATCACCCATGAGTTCGAGGCTAGCCTGAACTATACAGCAAGAGCCTGCCAAAAAAAAAAAAAAAAAAGGGAAAAGAAAAGAAAGAAAAGTCTGGAGATGGACTTAGTGTGAGGCCCTAGGCTCAGTACACAATGCCACAAAAAAGAAAGAAAGAAAGAAAGAAAGGCCTTTATCCTTTGTGCAGAAAAAAATGAGTTCATAAAGTTTATGAAAACATCACAACTTGAAAAAATAGCCAATTTAGGGTCTCAGAAAATATGATTAAAGGCAACTCAGGTAGGATCCAAAGCTATAGTGTAACTTTCCAAAAAGATCCAATTGAAAATAAAAACTAAGCCAGGCGTGGTGGCGCACGCCTTTAATCTCAGCAATCGGGAGGCTGAGGTAGGCGGAGCGTTGTTAGTTTGAGGCCGGCTTGGGCTACAACGTGAGCCTAAGGCCAGCCTGAGCTACATAGCGCGACCCTGCCTCAAAAAACCAGGGCCGGGAGTTTGGCTTAGCGGCTTAAGTACCTGTCTGGCAGGTGCGAGGTTGTAAGTTCAACCCCCGGTGCCAAAAAATAAAAAAAATAAAAAAAAAATAAAAACTAAATTCAGGGCTTCCAGGAAGATGGTGGAACAGTAAGCAGCAGAGTAAACAGCCTCCCTGAGAGATACAGATGCTGGAATACAAGACAAGAAGGAAGGAAGTGGGTCCCCTGGACCCAGAAAGAATCTGAAGTGAGAACTGAAGCCCACAGAAAGAGTAAAAAGAAAAACTTAAATGAAGAAGGCGGCAGTAGCTGGCGGCACCTTTGCTCAGAGCTGGACCCACTGTGTGAGATGAGCTCCTGGAACCTGGGGACACATGATCAAGGTGACGTGGCGGCAGTGACCCTGGAGGCTTCTGCCGAAAGAGGCAGCATTGGAGGAGAGCAGCAGTGGACACGGGGAGCAGACCTGCAAGACTGAACTGGCTGACAGTGAGTGCAGAGGACTCTGTTCTCCCGTGGGAGACAGCAATTGGCCAGGAACCATTTTGGAGTTGGGCTGGAAAAGCCCGGAACCAGAACTGCTCCTAGCTTCCTCTTGCAGCTCCTAGCTGGGCCCAGACTCGTGGAAATTGCTCGGACTGAGCCCTGCCCCTGTGTGCATTCTACGGGCAATCTCGGAGGGTCCCTGAGGGTAGCCAGCTTGATTTGGAGGCAACGGCCCCACACACGCTCCAGGGGTGGTAGTGGAGGATCCTGCTGGTGACCAGTCCAGGTTTGCAGGTGGCAGCCCTGCACCCTCACGCATTCCACCAGCCATTGAGGAGCCAACACAGGCTGGGAAAAGCAGCAGACAGCCTTGCATCAGCGCACCCAATGGCTACCATCAAATATCCATAATCAGCACTGGCTAGAAGAACCAAACAGTCTCACTTCAGAGAAATTGTAGCCAATGCGGGGAGTGCCTGGGATCCCAGTATCCATTTGGCCAGAAGAACCCAGGAATATATCAAGACGAAGAAGCAAAAGGCAGTCTCTGGCCTCCAATCCAAGCAGAGCAAGTCCAGGAGATGCAAATGCAGAAGAGATGGGGAGTCACACAACTGAAGTTTCTGAGGTGATGGCAACTGAAGTAAAGAAACAACTTCATGAGGCTATAAAAGAAGTTAGACAAGATATAGTAACTCAGGTAAAAGAAGAAATGAAAAACAGAATAAAAGAATTGCTAGGCATCTCTAAAGAAGACATAGATAAAAATGTGGAGGAGCATAGGAAAATGAGGGAAACCTCGAATGAACAATACAAAAAAGATTTAGAATACACGAAACAGATTCAAAGAGATAACCAGGAAATTAAAAACTCCATTGAAAGTTGGCAAAATCACTTGAAAGAAACTGAAGATAAGACTTTCAAATCTTGAAGACAGGTTTGCAGCTTGTGATCACAAAAGGTAAAATCTCTTAAAAATAACAAGAAACCTGGAAGTAACAATTCAATAACTGCAAGACAACCCAAAGAAACATAAGAATAATAGGTGTGAGTGAAAAAGCAGGGGTCAATACAAATGACATTGAAAGTCTATTTACAGAAATAATATCAGAAAACTTCCCAAACATAGGAAAAGGAAGTGACATTCAAATAAGTGAAGCATATAGAACTCCAGCTAGCCATAACCAAAATAAATCTACAGCCAGACATATAATAATCAAGACTCCAGAAATTCAACACAAAAACAGATTATTAAAAACTGCTAAGAGGCCGGGCGTGGTGGCGCACGCCTTTAATCCCAGCACTCAGGAGGCTGAGGTAGGTGGAGCGTTGTGAGTTCGAGGCCGGCTTGGGCTACAACGCGAGCACAAGGCCGGCCTGAGCTACATAGTGCAACCCTGCCTCAAAAAAAGCCAGGGCCGGGAGTTTGGCTCAGTGCCTTACGCGCCTGCCCTGGCAAGCGCGAGGTTGTGAGTTCAATCCCCGGTGCCACAAAAAAAAAAAAAAAAAAAAAAACTGTTAAGAGAAAAGAAACAGATCACCTACAAAGAAGAACCCATCAGAATCACGACAGACTTCTCAACACAAACCATCAGGTCAAGAAGAGCTTGGAGTGAGGTATTTCAAGTCCTGAAAGAAAACAACTTCCAACCCAGATTGATGTACCCTGCAAAACTATCTTTCAGAATTAACAGAGAAACAAGATCCTTCCATGACCAAGAACAACTGAAGGAATTTTTTTTTTTTTTTTTTTTTTGCGGCACCGGGGATTAAACTCACAACCTCGCGCCTGACAGACAGGCGCTTAAGTCACTGAACCAAATTCCCGGCCCTGGTTTTTTGAGGCAGGGTCGCACTGTGTAGCTCAGGTCGGCCTTGTGCTAGCGTTGTAGCCCAAGCCGGCCTCGAACTCACAATGCTCCATCTACCTCAGCCTCCCGAGTGCTGGGATTAAAGGCGTGAGCCACCATGCCTGGCTCAACTGAAGGAATTTATGACCACCAAGCCAACCCTACAAAGAATACTGAAGGACATTTTAGAGAGATAATAAAGACCACAGCTCCAGAGACAGTGGCAGCGGGGTATTACCAAGCGGGGCAGACAATTGAGTGGAGAGGAAAAGTAGGCAGCCAATGGCAGGAAAATACCATGGCAGAGACGAGGCCATGCATGTTGGCCTTAACCATTAACGTAGATGGCCTCAATTCACCAATAAAAAGAAGCACAGGCAGAGTGGGTCAGGAGTCAGGATCCACCACTATGCTTTATACAAGAAACACATTAAACTTGAAAGGGGGTTCATAGACTGAAAGTCAAAGGAGAGAGAACAACGCTCTATGTGACGGGGACTAGAAAGAAGTCAGGGTAGCTTGCCCATTAGCTATATAGTGGACAAGAAAGATATGGCATTTTTATCCAATGGAAAGTTACTCAGCTATAAAGAAAAATAACCTCAAGCCTCTTGTAGGTAAATGGATACAACTTAAGATCATGTTCATGGATGAAATGATCCAGAGTCACATGGGTGAACATCGTGTTAGTACACGATGTTCAAAGTACAAAAAAACTAAAAGAGTTAATAGGATTCAAAATACACAATACATATTGTAAAAATGAAAGGGGAGGAAGTGTCTAAAAAGGGAAGGCAGTGGTCATTGTTAATCTATTATTGTGATTTGAGTCCTGTATTGTTTTCATTGTTCTGTTCAGTTTGGTTTTATTCTCTTTCAGTTTGTCTAATTTTATTATATTTGATGGCATGGACAGCTCTTTCAAAGATAATAAAATACATTATGGTAGCCATTATTGACATTTGATCGCCTTGTTTTGAAGCCCTGTATTGTTTTCATTGTTTTGTTTTGAGTGATTTTATTCTATTTTGATTTGTTTGATTGTATTATGTCTGATGATATAGGCAACTACTTAGAAGATAACAAGAGGCATTATGGTAACCAGTGTTGTTTTACTATTGTTTTGAAGTCCTGTATTGCTTCCATTGTTTTGTTTTTACTGGTTTTATTCTGTATTATTTTGTTTGATTATATTATGCCTGATGGTATGGGCAGTTATTTTGAAGATAACAAGAGGTATTATAAGGGGAAAAGAGGAAAGAAGGAAGGGAAAAGGAAAAAGACATAAATTTGTATATATGTAAACATAAGACAGTTAAAATGACTATACTACTAAATGCACTAGTTATTGAAAAAGAACAGTTAATACTCATATGATTAGATCAATTTTACATGTCTATATCTGCTAATCTAAACAACTCCTTTGAAGGTAACAATATGCAATGTTACAACCATTGTCAAATTCCTATCATCTTATTTTGTAAACCTATAATGTTATTGTACTGGATTTGTTGTTTGTCTCTTTTGCCTTTTGTTTTTCTTTTCTGTGTCTTTTTTCTCTTAAATAAAATTTTTTTTAAAAAATTTCTAAAAAAAAACTAAAATCAATTTACATAGTTTACAATGACTTTTGGAAAAATAAAATGTAATTCTTGCAAATACATTTCCATTGGTTAAAGGCCTCTATAGACAAGTATTGTTTTTTTGTTTTTGTTTTTGTTTTTTTGGTACCAGGGATGAAACTCATGACCTTGTGCTTACCAGGCAAGTGCTTGAGCCACTGAGCTAAATCCCAGCCCAACAAGAGTTTTTAAACAGAGTTCTTAGAAACTGATCTATGAGGCTATATGGTTTGCTGCAATTTTATATTTATTATTTACAACACATTTTGTATCTGGTTAGTAAAGTATTTTGAATTTGGAAAATCTGCCTTTCTATCATAACTTCATAACACATTTAGCAAAAATATAGCTACACTAGGATCTTAGTGCTTTTAGTATTAGGGATCATCACATCACATTCATGGTGGAACCTGCTGTTTTATCTATTTATTGTGCCATGTTTCCTGTTTTTGATACACTGTACCTTCACTGGTTTATAATAAATGCTAAGAATTTTTTTAAGAGACTACTACTAGGGAATAATCATTAGAAAGGGCCTATGCCTCTTATTAAAACAATGAAAGATCTGGCCCTGTCTTTATTGGAAAGCACCATTGCTACTTTAAAATGTTACTGAGTTCCATGGAAATGATACAAGCTTTTCTAAAAAACAATTCTGAGAAGTATATACCCAAGCCAGGGATGCTGCAGCTCTAACTAGGAAGCTGTGAGTAGTATTAACTCTGTATAACTTTCAAGTAAAACTCAGCAAAGATGTGCCAAATTAGCCAGGCATGGTGGCTCACACCTGTAATCCCAGCACTCAGGTGGCTGAGGCAGGAGGATCATTGTGAGTCTGAGACCAGCCTGGGCTACAAAGTGAGCTCAAGGTCAGCCTGAACTGCATAGCGAGACCCTGTCTCAAAAAACAAAAACAAAACAAAACAAAACAAAACAAAAAGATGTGCCCAATTTCAAGTAAAACTCAGCAAAGATGTGCCATCCGTAAAATTCCTTTATCTATAAGAGTGGAAAATGATCATCCTCTGTCTAATAAAATGTCACTTACAATATGACACTTAGTATGAGTCTTTTTGTACTCATATGACAGGAATAAAAGAACCCTAGAGACGGAGAGCAGACCAGGGAGAACCAGGAAGGCAGCTAAGCCTCTGCCTGTGAGCCAGCCTAAAGCCAGTAGTCTGAGTAACTATTTAGAGGACAACAATATGCAATATAGCAACTACTGTAGATGTTTTACTGTCTTATCACTGTTTTGTTTCATTTTATTGTTGCTTTATTCCCTTTAAAATAAAAAATACATACGTACTAAAAAAAAAAAAAAAGAACCCTACAGAAATTGGAACCCCTTAGCAATTACTTTAGAAAGATGTTATGAAAATAGCAATTTCCAGAATGCCTTTGTAAAAGAAGTAGCCATTGCAAAGCCCTATTATTAGAAGCTACAAAAGGCTATATATATCTAACCAAATAGATATCAGCATATAAACCAAGGCAAAAAGACAACTGCCTTTAGGAAAAGATTCAGCTGATTCTGGGAGACTGAGTCAGGAGAATCACAAGTTCAAGCCCAGTCTGGAAACTTAGTGACTTAGCAAGACCTTGTCTCAGAAAAAGAGCAAGAGTGAGAGAGCAGGGGGTGTAGGTCAGTGTGAAGGCCCTTAGTTCAATCCCTACTACTGGAGAAAACTTGTGAGAGAGAGAGAGACAGAGAGAGACAGAGAGAGAGAGAGAGAGAGAAAGGCAGGCAAGCAGAGACAGAGACAGAGACAGAGACTGAGAGAGAAAAGAAGGAGGGAAAGAAAGAAAAGAAGGGAGAAAGAATGAAAGAGAAGGAAAGAAGGAAAGAAAAAAGGAAGGCAGGAAGAGAGGAAGGAGGGAAAGGAAGAAAGAAAGAAATCACACAGAAGCAACATAGCTAGTTCACATGGAAACATCCTAGCTGGTCTGGAAAATAAAAATAACATTAGATAAAACTATAATTGAAATACAACATTAGATAAAACTGTAACTGAAACATGTATCTGTAAGAAATAGAGCAAATTTCCTATTTCTAGATATACATTTGGTAAGTTACTCTATTAAAATTAATATTAAGTCATTTTAATATTGCTAAAGGAACATACACACATGTATGTGAGAAAATCAATGCCTGACTCAGATTGTGAAAAAAATGAGCTTTAAATCTCCTATTACTTGGAGATAGTATACCCCATTTCTAAGGAAGTACCAGTCTGAAAATAATCACCCACGTGCTGAAAATGCAAGCAGATTTCTTAAAATTATTCTACAAATATAAGTATTTCCACTATACAAGAGAGAAAGGAAAAAGACAAACAAAAAAACTACCCTTAACCAACTAGTCAAATGAAATGGGGCTTAATTTGGTCTCAACGTTTCATAAAATATGTAATTTTTACTACACAAAATTAGGATTATAAATACTATATGCTCAAACTCATCAAGTTTAATTAAATAGCCTGGGCAATTTAACTTCAAATTAATTAACTCATATATTAGAGACACAGAACTACATTTATTTTTCTATTTGAAAGATTCAGAATATACCTTAGTTTGTTAATTTTAAAAAATCCTAAAACAACCAGGCGTGGTGACACGTTTTTAATCCCAGCACTCGGGAGGCTGAGGCAGGAGGATCATTGTGAGTTCGAGACCGGCCTGGGCTATAAAGTGAGTTCAAGGCCAGCCTGAACTGCATAGTAAGATCCTGTCTCAAAAAATAGGGCCAAGGATTTAGCTCAGTGGTGTAAGCACCTGCCTGGCAGGCACGAGGTTGTGAGTTTGATCCCTGGTACCCCCCGCAAAAAAATTCTAAACCTTTCATCTATATTAGTAGACACATATATATATTTAAAGAATATATGTAAAATTTTAGGGGCACCATTTGTGAATCAACTAGAATCATAATTTGTTTCAACTGGAAAATGTCTATTCTATTAGAAATAGCAATTTCTACTTTTTATATTTGACAAGTACATTAAAACATCATAGGCCGCAGACTCCCATTTTCTAGCAAGTATTAAAGCTTAATTTTATATTTTATGTAAATAATAAAACTACTTATTATATAATTATATCTGAGAATTATGCTAAATAGTTCATTTGTACCATCTCATTTAATACTACTATCCTCATTTTATACAAGGAAATTGAGGCCTGGAAAGATTACATAATTTTCCAAGGTCACACTTTGTAAGTGGCAGAATTAAAATTTAAACCAAAATTTGCCTCCAAATCTCATACTTGACTATTCTACTACCCCATCTCCCTTACTATCATGTTTTCATATACTAGAAAGGGAAGTAACTTAACTAATGAAAGCTTAACTTTCAGGGATTTAACTAAACAAAAGCTTTTCCTTCACAACAGATCTATACACAGAACTACTTAATAACTTTCTAATAGTTCTCTATTATCAGCATCAGACTATGTTCACTCAGTCTAGACTTCCTTATTGTTTTGTTTTGTTTTATTTTGTCTTGCTTGTAAGAAACACCCTAGCAATAAAGAACCATATTTGATTTCAATACAATCCTCTGCTTCTTTTATTGTGTTTGTGAGGTACTGGCAACTAAAGCCAGCTCAAACCAAATGGGAGGCAAGTACTGTACCACTGACCTATATCCACAGCCCTATTTTATTTCATTTTGATAGGGTCTCACTAAATTGCTCAGGATGGCCTTCATCTTGCAATCCTGTGGCCTCAGCCTGGAGAGGAGCTGGGATTATAGGCATGCGCCACTATGTCTATCTTTGCTTCTCTTATTTTCTCACCACTAATGAGAAGCCATTAACAGTAACAAATGCAAACGCAACCAGGGAATGTGGCTCAGTGGTAGAGCCAAGATGCTGGGATTGACCCTAGCATTGACAAAAAGAAAAAAAATAAATAAATAAAATGTTACTGTTTTTATATATGGTTTGAAGTTGTAACTAATAAAATGCCTCAAAATTTTGTAACTCAATAGATTATTTAAAATGACCCACACAGATTCACAGACTGGGGGGAGAGAGAAGAATGGCTGCACCAGCAAACAAGCACAGTCTGGGAACCAGTGCCATACATGGGCCACCAGCAGACAGACAACAGCTAGACGCAAGTCTCTCCCCGCAAGTCAGCACCATTCGCTGACTGGGGGAGAGAGAACAATGGTCGCACCAGCAAATAAGCCCAGTCTGGGAATCAGCGCCATACACGGGTGGCCACCGGACTGGGAACAGCTAGACCCAAGCCCGTGAGTCAGTGCCATTTGTGCACTTGGGGGAGAGAGAACAATGGCCGCACCAGCAAACAAGCCCAGTCTGGGAATCAGCGCCATGCACAGGCTACCACCAGCCTGGGAACAGCCAGACCCTATCACCTTCTGGTGTGCAGGATGGCAAACACTCCCCACCCCCCACCCCCCTAAGCAAATGGCTTATCTGGAGAAACACAGGCTGTTATGATAGCTATCAAGGTAAAATGCAACTGGATGCCTGTGGTACTTTCATGTTTCACTAACATTGCAGGTCTATGGCCAGTGATCTGATCATAGGTTCAGAGGATATCGGTACACAGTGTGGTATCTGGGGGATCTCCTTCTGAGGGTCGCAACCATTGTTGATTCCCTATGGTCTTCTTTTGAGGTCCTATATTGTTTCCATTGTTTTGTTGGGTTGGGTTTTATTCTCTTTTCTTACATTTGATCATGTTAAATCTGATGGCAGGAGGAGCTATTTCAAGGATAGCAAGATATACTATGGTAGCAATTTTGGATTTACTATTGCCTTGTTTTGAAATCCTTTATTGCATTCATTGTTTTGTTTTTATTGTTTCTATTCTATTCTGTTCTGCTTGATTTTTACTATGTCCGAAGTCATCTGCAGCTATTTTGAAGACATCAAAAGGCATTATGGTAACTATTGTTGATTTCATAATGTTTTGAAGCCCTGTGTCTCTTACACTGGTTTGTTTTGATTGGTTTTATTGTTTTTAAAAATAAAAAAAAATTTTTAATTAAAAAATAAATAAATAAATAAGAAACCAGTTGGCTAGATCAGTGGCTCCTATGCTGGTATCATCAGCAATTAATCCTGACTTTAGTTCTGTGTTATAGAAAAACAGGCAACCCTAAATCTGGGACTATTTTATAGAACTAAGTGGAAAGGAATATTCAGTATCTGACAGTTATCATCAGCCTAAATCCGACCTCCTGTCATTTCTTTTCAATTTGAGAAAAACTAGTCTCTCAAGCAAAATAAAAAAAGGTCAGGGTTGCTATACTGCAGAAGTCCCTACTCCCACCCTGAAAACTTCTCATGAGACCAAAAGAAAGGAAAAACTACACAAACATAAGCTTCTATCAGATTAACAAACACTCTAAGCTAAGGATCACACATGTATTCTCAGGGAGACATTGTGATGATTCCTGTGGCAGCCTATCAGTAACTGCAGCAATTCAAAGGTGTTCATAAGCTAAGCAAGCAGTGAAGCTGAACATGTACCTCATTAAGTCCAACATGCAGAGTCATGCTTGTTTCACTGAAAAGTTTCCTGGGCCTACATGTTCAGAGAAGGTCAGATCTAAGGTGAATCCTCCAATGTTTCTCCTATTCCTGTGGCTTCTGGCTCCCAGACTTTACAGGTACCTCTGACTCCTTATAACTCCTAATAACCTGTCAGTTATTTAAGATATAATGAGTTCTTCAGTAAGGTGAGGAAGGCTCCAACACTATTTCAGTCTCCCCACAACGTACCCATTTGTTTGGTAAAGCTGACATATATATGTGCCAGATCAACTGCATGTAATCTGACAAACGATTAAAAAGAAATATTAAAACTTAAAATTTGACCTGTACAACAAGTTACAGTGCAGTGGGGTTCACAAGGTAAAAACACAGGTGTAAATACCACAAGTAGAGGGCAATTCATAATTCCCAAGTCACAGAAAACATCAGTATGGTTCTGATGGATGGATGCAAGTTAAGGAATTATTTGAGAATGGTATTATATTTTTGAAATCTCCAAAGCTGTAATCTTGTAATCTTTCTTCTCCTCCTTCTTCTTTCCTTCTCTTCCTTCTTCCCTCTTCCTCTTCTTCCTCTTCCTTTTCCTTCTTTTTTTTAATTAAATAAGTTTTTATTTAAGAAATTTCACATGGGGCCAGGGATTTAGCTCAGGGGCTTAAGTGCTTGCCTGGTAAGCACAAGGTCATGAGTTTGACCCCCGGTGCCAAAAAAAAAAAGAAAAGAAAAGAAAAGAAATTTCACATGTGATTTCTTTAATACTCATCAAGGTTACTTAATGAGGCTGTCTTCAAGATAGCCCTTTTTAAAGGAATATGATGCTTAAGCCAGTCATTCTTATGCAGGGCCGATGGAATGACTGGATTAAGCATCCTTCTTTCTTCTCCTTTTCCTTTTTTTGTTTTGCAGCAGTGGAGACTAAACACAGAGTCTTCATGCTAAGCTACCTCCTCAGACTGGCTCTTACTAAATTGCCTAAGGTAGGATCAAACTTTCAATCCTCCTACCAGTTTTCCAGAATGCTGCAATTTACAGGTGTGTGCCACCACATCTGGTTTTATCACCTTCTAAATATTCTAATTACGTTGTGAGTTCGAGGCCGGCTTGGGCTACAACACGAGCACAAGACTGGCCTGAGCTACATAGTGCAACCCTGCCTCAAAAAGCTAGGGCCAGGAGTTCGGCTCAGTGGCTTAAGTGCCTGCCCTGTCAGGTACGAGGTTGTGAGTTTGATTCCTGGTGCCGCAAAAAAAAAAAAAAATTAAATAAATAAATATTCTAATTAAGGATAAAACATCCCTAAATAATGTTTTTTTCAGTCAACCAACTAATCAGTTACAAAGGGAAGATACTCTCAGTCTGTCTCTACAATCTGGTATTATCTAGTTATACAGATAATCCATTGTTAAAATATTAACTATAATTTAAATTCATGGTAATCAAGTCAGTATCAAGCTCTATCTCTGATATTTAGTGATGAAGTCACTCACCACCTGAGTTTTACTATCACCACAGCCAAAGGACTAATAATAAGAAAATGTAGATTTTCTCTGTCCCACTGTTGTGGATTGAAAACTGATGATCAACTGAAACATCAACTGAACTGAATCAGCGTGGTGCTGAGTAGATGGCTCACCTGAAGACTGTTGCCAGCATAAAAAGTCCTGGACAGGAAGAGTAGCACTATGGGTTCTCCTAAGTGCTGTCGTTTGGAGCTGTTGGTTCTCCTGAAGGTGCTTGTCATGCTGGCTCCCCGATATGAACTCGGCAGTTATCAGAGGAGACTGGGACCTTATTGCTGAGAATGGTTGTGGTTCACTTCAGGGGAGATTTGGTCCTTACTTTGAAGATCACTTTACGGCTCTGGAGGGGAAGATGTGTGCTGTTTAATCTTCAGGAGAAGCTTGTCACGCTGGCTTCTCCAGATATGTACTCGGCTGTTACTGTTAGAGGAGCTTGGGACCTTGTTGTTGCTGAGGATGGCTGTGGTACTTTTCAGCGGAGCCCTGGTCCTTATTTTGAGCATTGCTTCTTGGCTCCAGTGCAGAACCCTCAATCTACTAGCACAGCTCCTTCATCCCAATGGCAGACTTTCTAGTTTCCACCACTGACCTTGTGGCCTTCCCAGCCAAGATTCGTGAAACAGACTTGCATGAATCATTGTCATGGGCTCTAGGCCTCCAGTTGGACTCATGGGGAGCATAGTAATGGGCTCTAAATCTTCAGCTGGACTCATGAAGGACATTGCTGTGGGATCCAGGCCCTTGGCTGGACTCTGTAGGTCCTTAGTATGTGAACAGATTTCCTGCACTTTCTTTGTATTTAACTCCTTGGGTGACCACTATAAATAATGCTATAAATTATGTGTCCTGTGTGTAATTGTTCTCCTTGCAATCCCTGACTACAATACCCACTCTCTCTCTTTTTTCCCCAGCACACAAGTAGATGATCTCCTGGGGAGGATTTTTCTTTTTTCAATTATCAGTTAGGGAAAACAATCATCTGTATAAAATGGCTCTAGCTAGCAATAACAAGACTAATTAGTGGAGGAATTTCTTGTCCTTGGGGAAATAGTAGCTCATTCAAATGGCATGGTGGATGACTTATTTGTACATCTGTGAATAACTGGCTTTTGTTTCTATCTTTTTAATTCATTTTGTTCCGTTGAGACAGGGTCTCGTTATGTACTCCAGCTTGGCCTTGAATTCACTATGTAGCCCCAGGCTGGCATCAAACTCACAGCAATCTTCCTGTCTCAGGTTCCCTAGTGCTGGGATTACAGACAAGTGCTGGGATTATGTGTATTACCATACTCAGCTTCTGTTTCTATCATCACAGTGATTTGTTATAGAGACCATTAGAGAAGACTCTCCCACCTCCTTTGTGGCCTTTGAAGGTTGCCACGCAGCTAGCATCTTCAGCTGACCAGATCTTCAACTGAGCATCCATTCCCCCGCTTAGAACCACAAGGCCTGATGGGAAAAACCTACAACAATTCACATCAAACACATGTCCTTCCAACACTCTCTGGAAAACAAAAGAAAACGCCATGCTAGTTCTCTTGTCCATCTCTTGATGTTCTCTCATTTCCCATAACTTTGGTGCCTCATATGAAATACCTCATGCTATTCCTTCATGCTACATTTTTTTAAAAAAGCTGTCCGAAGAATCTTTTTAGCTCATTTGTCTACCAAGTAATGTTCTAAGAGTTGCTGACTTCCTTTCCTGAGATTAAGATATAGATGTTGTAGAACTGAACTCCATGGCTCTCACAGTTAGCCCTAGGTCTCGTTCTACAAATTAAGAGCCAAAGAGACATGATGACTCTCTTATTCATCTCTTCTTAAAATCCACTGGATAGGTTGAAGGGTTAGCCATATAGTCAGTCTAACAGCCTAGCTATGCTGTGTTAGAAACTGACCAGAGAAAAGTAGTTTAAACTACGGGCTCACCCGCTTAAGACATTCACTAGTCTGGCTCAACTGCTGTAGTCCCATTCTATCTGGCAAATTACTAAACTTGAGAACAGTTCTCTGATTAACAAATGGGAAAACAAAGATCAACTGAAGTGCAGTGGTCCTGTATCTTTACAATGGGTCACTCTTCTTTCTATGACTCAGTCCAGGCCACCCTTCAAGTCTAAGACTCTAAAAATAGATTTGAATCCTTTACTCTGAGTTCTCCATTGGAAGCCTGCCAGATCTTCATGGTCCCATCAGAGCTAGAAGACACACCAAGGCCTCCACCACTGGAAATGTCCAGGCATGTTATCTGTTCAAAAGACAAAACAGCAGTACGAGCATGAAATGTTCTTGTTCCCTTGAAATACATTTAAATCACCTTTATTTCACATCCCATCAAAAGTTCTTCATGCCTATGCTTCCTAACATAAAGAACCCACGTTAGATATGAAGGCTGATCTTTTATCCCTAAACTCTCAACAGTCTGAGGCCAACATGTTTTTTACTTTTCCAAACAAAAAGATATTCCTGTAATCATATGAACTCTCTGGCTTCAACTAAAAGGTTCCCCCATCTCATTATCAATTTCTGATTTCCATCTTTTGCCATTTTTCTTTTTAGTATACTTCTACTAAATCTTAGGAAATAACTTACACTAGGAGGATTCAAGTAAGAGCAAAGACATTTCCATATATATCTCTGTATAGCTGTTTATATATATAGACACTGGACTCATAAAAACACAATGATGAAATTGGAAACACCTGTATGTCCAGTAATATAAGATTGGAAAAATAAATCACAGAAAAGTTATACTGCTGTGGAGCTCTTAAAAGAATAATAGAAATACAAAATACTGTATATATAATTAAGTAGTTAAGAAGCAATATATAAACCAAGCACGGTGGCCCACACTTCTAATCCCAACACTGGGGAGGCTGAGGCAAGAGAATTATTGTGAGTTTGAGGCCAGTCTGGGCTACACGGTGAGTTCAAGGCCAGCCAGAACTGCATAGCAAGACCCTGTCTCAGGAACAAAAAAAGTAAGACATAAAATAGCATTACTATAAAAATTATTTGGGTAATATGGTTAAAGAAGATACACAAGGATAAAGCAAAATAATATGTAGAAGTCACCATGGTGCTGGCTTATAGGAGGCAATCAATAAATGTTAGTTATCACCACTATTATTACTAATAAAGGCTATATAAGAAAAGTTCACAAAAGTTATCTTTAGTATACAGAAATAAGAATGATCCTTTTAAAGAACAGTGATTCTTTTACTTTCTTTTTTATGTCCTAAATTTTCATCACTAAAGATATATTTGTTTTGCAATAAGAGTAAAAAACAGCTTTCTATTTTCTCTCTCTCTTTTTTAGTTTTTTTGAGACAGGGTCTTGCTATGTAGTCCAGGCTGCTCTTGAATTCACTGTGTGCCCAGGCTGGCCTTCAACTCAAAGCAATCTCTCTGAGTGTTGGGATTACAGGTATGTGCCACCACACTCAGCAAAAAATAGCTTTTTAAACAAGTAACATAAAATCAGGCATGGTGGTACATGGTTGTAGTCCCGGCAATTGGGAGGCTGGGGCAGGAGGATTCTGTGAGTCCAGCCTGCACTACATAATGACTTCAAGGCCAGTCTGCACTACAGAGACCCTGTCTCAAAAAACCAAACTAATTAATTTTAAAAATAAAAAATGTAACATAAAGATGTACAAGGCTTTAATACAATCAACTTATCCATCACTTTTTATTTCTGCTTCAAAAGGGCCCAGGGTAGTAGAAAGGACTTTATTACAAAATCATAAAACTACAGTGGAACCTTGTTTCATGAACTTAATTCTTTCCGTGATTCTGGTCACAAACCACACTTGATGAGGACCAAATCAAATTCAACAGGTAGGTTATGGAGAAATTTGATTTGGTTCTCATTCAATTCAGTTTGTGATCAGAACTGTGGAAAGAACTAAGTTCATGAACCGAGGTACCACTGTATTCCTCAGTATGGTATATTTGGAATTTTGAGAAAATATTTCTCTCTAGCAGGCAGGTAATAAGCATCAGTTATTTTATCATTATCTAAAAGCTACTAAGTGGCTTGTTAAAACATATGTAAGGAAATTTCATGTAATCTCTAAGATTACAACAAGTACCTTTGTACACATACCCTCTGTGGACTTGAGTACCAGTTTTGCCAAACATACTATAATTCATCAGCTCTATCATCTTATATGTAAAATCTTATATATAAAATAAATGAAAGACACATTAATTAACAAATATGTCCATGGCACAAGAAAAGCAGACAAAATGGGAGAAAAAAAGCACACTAGTATATTTTCTCTCTATCAACATACTCACACTTTTTGTATGAATTCTGGAAAATGTAGTACATGGTGCCAAAAACTTAGAAGATGCGTTTTCCTTTGGGCATGAAATATGAATGCTTTTCTAGAGAGAAAAGATAAAAATCCATCAATGAAGCTACTCCAATGTAATTAAAACCTCTTAGAGAAAACATAAGGGCAACAAGAAATCCTCATCGTCCAAGTGCACTCAGTTCTAATCCTCCTGCCCCAGTGCACAAGGCCCTCACTCCTCCCGGCTCAGGAGTGCTCTCACTGTGGGGGGTTGCAATGCAAGATGGTGCTGCTGAGATGCCATTATCTTTTTACATGGAAGTAAATGGTCCCACAGAAGACAGACCAACAATCAAGTACAAATGAGAGGCAAAAAAGCATTAATATTCCAAAGGAAATCAAACACCAATATCGTCAGCAGTTGGGCAAGGAATAAGATCAGCAGTAAAGTGCTGAGGGATGTGAGGAAACTTGGCACCAGGTCCCAAACTTAGGGTCTAAAAGAAAAATTTAAAGTAAATTTGCTGCCCGCAAGAGTTTTTTGTTTTGTTTTGTTTTTGTTTTTGTTTTTAGACAGGGTCTTGTTATGTAGTTCAAGCTGGGCTTGACCTCATCATGTAACCCAGGCTGGATTTGAGCTCCTGGTGATCCTCCTGCCTCAGCTCCCAAGTGCTAGGACCACAGGTATGTGCCACCACACCTGGCTGCCCACAAGAATTCTAAGAAAAAATGTTAGACTACTAACATTTATAGTTACCAGAGAAAACTTTCAGTGTAAATTATGGTATACCCATATGATGTCTAGAGCTACATTAAGATTACAGTGCCCATTTCCACTTAGCATTTAACCTGACTACACATGATTACAGACTGGCCATCATCACAAAGCAGTGTTATAGGGCCCCATGTGTTTCGACTATGTGACCCAAATATACAGTGCATGTTTAAATACTTTCACTTCAAACACTTCATTCCTGCCACTTTCTGAAGCAGTTTTAAAGGTCCTCTTTCATGAGTATCTACAAGATGTGATCAAAACTATAGTGATTGCTGCTGCCAAGTACTATCCACTGGAAAGGCAGGCAAGTAAAAACATTTTGCTTTGTCCTAATCCAAACCTGGCATTATACAACTTCTGGCTTTTCCTCAAAGTCAAAATAACCATGAAAGATCAAAGTTTTGAATAGATTCAGGACATCAAGGCAGCTATAACAGTGCAACTAAAGACACAAAGGAGAACTTATAGAACCATTTCAAAAAGTGGCAAGAACATGGGATAAGTACGTTTGAAGTAAGGTGGACTATTTTGAAGGGATTATTGGAAGTGTATCTTCTACTGTAATAAATTTTTTAAAATAGTTACCATTTTTTTTTAATCACACCCTTGTACCCAGAACCAGATGTTACATTTAGGTGATACGACATGCTAAAGGGCATTTATAATCATTTTATGTAAGTAGTAGACAGAAAAAAGGCTTGGTAAACTCTTTTTTTGGGGGGGGGTCTCACTATGAAGTTCAGGTTGGCCTTGAACTCATTATGTAGCCCAGGGCTCAATAGACTCTTGCTCAAGTATTCTTACAACGCAATATCTCTTTCTCAAACCAGTAAAACACCAATACCAACAATACTCTAACCAACCAAATACTGCCTAACTGCTTATGTCCCAGGAGAAGCTAAGAAGTTACATTCACCAAAAAGCCCTAACCTGTTCTCTCTTCCACAGTACTTCAGAGTTTCTAGAAATCCTTTAGGATAATGGAAGTGTATTTAATAATCAATATGTTTCTGAACCACTTTATATCCAACAGATACAAAGGTCCTCATACTTCACTAAAAAGAACACTTCCAAAATCATAATATTCTCATCATTGAAAATCAATGTGCCCTTATTATAGGCCATTACTCCAAAAAACAATTAAAGGTGGGCATGGTGGCACATGCCTTTACTCCCAGCACTTGGGAGCCTGAGGCAGGAGAACTGTTGTGAGTCCAAGACCAGCCTGGGCTACAAAGCAAGTTCAAGGCCAGCCTGACCTGTATAGTGAGACCCTGTCTCAAAATAATAGGGTCAGGGATTTAGCTCAGTGGGGTAAGCGCCTGCCTGGTAAGCACGAGGTTGTGAGTTCGATCCCTGGTATCAAAAAAAAAAAAAAAAAAGCCAATTAAAATAGCTACCTAAACATTACTTTCTTAACCAGCATATCCATGCTCAGCTGCCTGCAGGACTCATTAAGTGAATTTTTGCTTATAATTGTGTGACAAAGCCCATATAGTTATAAGATAGCTGACCTAGATTTGGAACTGCCTCCTATAACAGAAACTGAAGTGTCAGCTAAAATCCCTTGGCTGAATAGTTGGACCAACAAGGATATACGGAGCTCCAAAAGCTTAGTGTTCAGGTCTCTATAAGAACTGCGTTTATTCTCAGAAGACTTCATTTCTTAGGGGCCAATTATGTGAAAGATTTCAAGAATCAGTGTTTTTCTCCTGCTTATCAATCCTGCAAATGAATCTTTAATCTTTACACAGACTACAGAGGAAGATAAATGTTGAACTACTTCCAATGTCAGCAGTAGACAAGCATGCTGTTAATGAAAATATTTTAAAGAAAAGTTGTATGAGATATCAAAACAGATAAAATTGAAGAGAAAAAAGTGTGAGTGTGCCACATTAAGATAAAATTCTGTCAAACTTCTTATTTTTTTAATCCTCCAGGGCTAGGCATTTAAGCATAATGTCAGATCTGATGTTTAAAAGAACAAAGTATCAAAATCAAATAGCAAAGTGACTCATAGCAATTAGGAAACACATAAATGTTCAACCATAAGCACTTACTGTCTGAACCCACCCAGCAGGTTCACAGCAGAAATGAGCAAAGATGTTTGAAGAGATAAGGACTGTATCCTGGCATGGGTGTGAAGGGAAAAAATACAGATCAAGCATTTCCTATTAAATGTAGACATTGGCCTGAGATGTACTATACACATGAAACACAGAATTTTGGGGCTGGGCATGGTGACACATGCCTGTAATACCAGTATTCTGGGAGGCTAAGGCAGGAGGATTGCAAGTTTGAGCCCTGCCTGGACAACGTCAGAAGGCTCTTGTCTTAAAATTAAAAACCAACCAACCAAACAAACAAAAAAATCCCAAAGCAGAGTCCAAGAACACAGAACTCACCAAAAAATGTATACACATCTCAGGAAAAAAAAGATGGTATATTTTTGTAATAGATAGTGTTAATCTCATATGGGAGACCATAGAGAATGTTGTGCATTGCAGAAAACCCACTACACTGCTGGGTCTTAGAAAAGAAATTGAAAATCCACATGCAGCTATCTCAGTAACCAAGGTTACCTAAGTAGCAGTTCACTGTACTAATAAAATGTCTGGAAGCTAATGGCCACCACTTTGAGCACCTTTTGTAATTGTATAGACCAAAGGTAATGTGTATTAATCTCATGATGTCTCAATAAATTTAGTATTGAAATATCTATAAAAAAAATCTATATAAATTTTTCTTTTCCAGAAGTGTGTATATATTTTTGGTGGACTCTAAATATATCTATACCTATATCTATATTATATATATATATATCTATATCTATATCTGAAGAAAAAAAAACTATAAAAGCATCTAGGCTGTGGATGGATACTGGCACCAAATCTGGGAAAAATATAGACTTCCAAGGTGGTGTTAAATTTGCAATCAGGGGCCGGGAGTTTGGCTCAGTGGGTTAAGCTGCCTGCCTGGCAGGCATGAGGTTGTGTTTGATCCCCTGTAACCAAAAAAAAAAAAAAAAAAAAAATTTGCAATCAATAGAACTGGGCTTTAATTCCAGTATAGTCTGACTTTGATTATTTAGGGTTAATTAGCCTCAAAGTCTGTTTTATTATCTGTGAAATGGAAATTCAAACTTCCCATCCCATAGGATTGTAATGGTAAACAATAACTAACTTTTGTAACATTTTGCAGTTTCATCCCTATGGAAGCTCACTCCCCATTAGTCATCCCATTAAATACATTATTGTTATCTCTGTGACAGAAATGAGGAAACAGACTCGGAGAGATGCTATTTGTCAAAAATTACAAAGCTAATAAGTATACTAAGATTTAAACTCAGACCTTCTTACACTTTCTACAACCACAGCAGCTTTGAAAAACAAATATAAAAACATTTAGTCCATTATCTGGAACAAAAAGGGTAATGAATGAATATTTGCTAAAAACCTTGTATATAAAAACAAACTAATCAAAAAAATTAATCTCTTTCTCTCTCCCTCTCCCTCTCCCTCTGCCTCCCTCTCCTCCTCCCCCCCCCCTTTGTGAGACAGGGTCTCACAATGTAGTTCAGGTTGGTTTCAAACTCTATGTAACCCAAACAGCTCTCAAACACTTCAATCCTCCTGCCTCAGCCTCTCAAGTGCTGGGATTATAGGCATGTGCCACCACTTCTGGCCAACTAATCTCTATTCTTGTCAGTATACACAAAACACCTTAACAACCACCGATGGCATTGGCCTATAATCCTAACATTCTGGAAAACTGAGGCAGGAGATTGCAAGTTCAAGTCCAACCTGGGCTGGAAACTCAGTGAGACTATGTCTCAAAATAAAAAAATAGCCTGTAATCCCAGTACTCAGGAGGCTGAGGCAGGAGGATCTTTGTGAGTTCAAGACCAGCCTGAGCCACAAAGTGAGCTCAAGGCCAGCCTGAACTGTATAATAAGACCCTGTCTCAAAAAGCCAAAAAATAAAAAATAAAAAAATAGGATGAGGATGTAGTTAATGCACAGGCCCTAGGTTCAATCCCCAGTACAAAGAAACAAAAATAGCCAGGCATGGTGAAGCATGCCTTTAATCCCAGCACTCAGGAGGCTGAGGTAGATGGAGCATTGTGAGTTCAAGACTGGCTTGGGCTACAACATGAGCGCAAGGCCAGCCTGAGCTATGTAATGGGACCCTGCCTCAAAAAAAAAAAAAAAAAAAAAACTAGGGCCGGGAGTTTGGCTCAGTGGCTTAAGTGCCTGTCTGGCTGGTGCGAGGTTATGAGTTCGATCCCCCAGTGCTACAAAATAAATAAATAAATAAATAAATCTGGTTTTTTGTTTGTTTTTTTTTTTTTTGGTACAGGGGATCAACTTACGACCTCACACCTGCCAGGCAGGTGCTTAAGCCACTGAGCTAAATTCCCGGCCCTATTTTTTGAGACAGGGTCTCACTATGCAGTTCAGGCTGGCCTTGAACTCACTTTGTAGCCCAGGCTGGTCTCAAACTCACAAGGATCCTTCTAGCTCAGCCTCCTGAGTGCTAGAATTACAGGTGTGTGCCAAAAAACAAAAAAATCTTATAACCAAAAGGTTTTAATTACCCTACAGCAGTCAAAATGAGTAAGGAAAGGGAGATCAGGATTCTGCAGCATAGCTTAGTCATCTACTCAAAGACAAATAAGAAAACTAAAGTGCAATTAAAGTAGGCTCTCCATGAGCCGGGCATGGTGGCACACGCCTTTAATCCCAGCACTCGGGAGGCTGAGGTAGGCGGAGCATTGTGAGTTCAAGGCCCGACCTGGGCTACAATGTGAGTGCAAAATGGGCCTGAGCTACATAGTGCGACCCTGCCTCAAAAAACCAGGGCCAGGAGTTTGGCTCAGTGACTTAAGTGCCTGTCTGGCAGGCATGAGGTTGTGAGTTCAATCCCTGGTGCCGCAAAACAAAAAATAAATAAATAAATAAATAAAATAAAGTAGGCTCTCCACACAGATTGTGACACTATGCTGTCCAAATATGGTATGGACAAGCCATGAGGCTATTCAATACTTGAAATGTGACTAGTACAAATACAGAATGGAATTTTAAATACTTTTAGGAATTTTTTATTCTATTTAAAGTTCAATTTAAAAACTGATATTCAATTTCTCAATTCAATTATTAAAAAACTTTTAGGTAGGCTTGGAATTTCTTATGTATGGACCTATCTTTTCTTTAGGAGACACGTTTTCAACCAGGCGTGGTGGCGCACGTCTGCAATCCCAGCATTCGGGAGACTGAGGCAGGAGAAGCACTGTGAGTTTGGGGCCAGCGTCGGGTACAGAGTGAGTTAAAGGCTGGGCTGAACTACATAGTAAAACCATGTCTCAAAAAAAAAAAAAAAAAAAAGTTGCCTATACTTGCTCTGAAATCCTAGGTTCAAGTAATCTTCCCGCTTCAGCTTTCTGAGTAGCTGGGACTTTAGGCACACACACTTAGCTAAAACCATGGAGCACTTTTCTTGTGTGTGCAAGGATTGCAATCAGGACCTCTTGCATATAAAATACGTGATCCACCACTAAGCTACACTCCCATATTCACCAACTGTGAATCTGTTTTTCAGTTGTAGATTTGATGAAATGTAAATACAGATCAAGAATTTCCAACAAATAATTAGACCTTGAATTGAGAAGGGCTGCAAGTATAAAATATACATAAAATTTTCAAATTTTAAGAAAAGAAAAGTAAAATATCTCATTAATATGCACATTAATTATATATTGAGATATTCTAGAAATATTGGGTTAAAGAAGAGATTACAAATAATTTTATCTATTTCTTTTTACTTTTTTAATATAGCTACTAGAAAATTTAAAATTATATACATGGCTTGCACTATCAGAACTGATACAAGGGAAGTCAGAGGAAATCTGATTCCATTTAAAAATAAATAAGTCGGGCGCGGCAGCGCACACCTTTAATCCCAGCACTCGGGAGGCTGAGGTAGGAGGAACGTTGTGAGTTCGAGGCCAGTTTGGGCTACAACATGAGCGCAAGGCCGGCCTGAGCTACACAGTGCGACCCTGCCTCAAAAAACCAGGGCTGGGAGTATGGCTTGGCAGCTTATGTAACTGTCAGGCAGGCGCGAGGTTGTGAGTTCAATCCCCTGCAAAAAAATAAATAAATAAATAAATAAATATAACAAAAAATAAAAGCTGGGCATGGTGGCACACGCCTTTAATCCCAGCACTCGGGAGGTTGAGGTAGGCAGAGCACTGTGAGTTTGAGGCCGGCTTGGGCTACAATGCGAGTGCAAGACCAGCCTGAGCTATATAGTGCGACCCTGCCTCAAAAAACTAGGGCCAGAAGTTTGGCTCAGTGGTTTAAGCGCCTGTCCGGCAGGTGTGAGGTTGTAAGTTCGATCCCCAGTGCCACAAAAAATAAATAAATAAATAAAAATAAAAAATAAAAATAAAATAAATGTAACTAAAGAAAATTCTTAACACTCAAAAGTAGAAAAAAGTATAATTACTGTACAAATGAACTGGGGGTGACAGAGATACACAGATAACAATATAGAGATGTAAAGTAGATACGTACGTCTGACCATAATTTTGAATAATTTGCCATCTAGAAGACATAAAAACCTACCTTATTTATTTCATTCACAATGAATCCTTCAGAAGCTGTAATCTCTGGGATGCCATCTAGTCCAATTCCTTGACAAGTTAGGCTGCCATACAAAGATGGTTTCCCTATACAGCACAAAAGAAGTATGTCTCAAAACATATTTGCTTCTTGAAAACCCAATCCAGGAATCTGTATAGATGGTATGCCCATAAAATTGGTCCATACTATGAAAACGGATACCTGTATTGAAAATCAGATGAAGTAGAAAGAGCAAGTCTAATTTAAAAATCTAAAAGTCAGGCAGAAAGATTCAGACATACAGCATTTGGAAAGAAACCTGCTTGAGCGATAGCAGCCTGCTTTACTGGCCATGAGATGGAATTCTTCTAGGAAGCAAGTGGAAAAACAACATGCATATATGTATCTATCCACAGTATATACATTATATAATACATAGTAAAGAATTAAGCTTCAGTAATCTGGAAAATTTTCCTAAGTGGAATACTGATTTCAGCAGTCATATGAGCTAAATAAAATATCCCTATTATAAATATATGCAGATGGTAGAATGAAGTTAAAAATGTTTTGCAGCTGAGCATGGCGGCACACACATGTAATCGAAGCACTCGGGAGGTTGAGGAAGGAGGATCATCCAGAGTTCCAGGCCAGCATAGGCTATGCAGTAAATTCAAGGACAGCTTGAACTACATAGCAAGACCTTGCCTCAAAAAAAAAAAAAAAAAAAAAAAAAAAAAGCCTGGTGTGGTGGTGCACATCTGTAATCCCAGCATTTGGGAGGCTGAGGTAGGAGGAGCATTGTGAGTTCAAGGCCAGCCTGAGCTATATAGTGCCACCCTGCCTCAAGAAACTAGGGTCGGGAGTTTGGTTCAATGGCTTAAGCGCCTGTCTAGCGCTTAGTTGTGAATTTGATCCCTGGTGCTGTGAAAAAAAAAAAAAGTCAAAAAGAACAAGAGAAAGGGAGGCATCAATGAATGCGTCAACTTGGTTACAGCAGTCATAAAAAAGGTAGGTGAACGGTAATTCATGAAGGAACTCACAATTTAGGGTAGAAATCTTGATAGAGAAGATGGTCTATAGGAGCTTTTTTTTTTTTTTTTTTTTCCGGCACCGGGGATTGAACTCACAGCCTTGCGTCTGCCAGGGCAGGCGCTTAAGCCACTGAGCCAAACTCCCGGCCCTGGTTTTTTGAGGCAGGGCTGCACTATGTAGCTCAGGTCGGCCTTGTGCCGCGTTGTAGCCCAAGCCGGCCTCAAACTCACAATATAGGAGCTTTTGCTAGCGATGTGAAATATATGTAACATAACTAACATAAAATATATTTTATCTCAATAAAGCTGTTATTTACCAAAAAAACCCTCTTCCTTATGAGTTGACACTAGCTCTGCCTTCACAAGGAAACTGAGGCCGCATGACACCCTCACATTTACATGAACACACATTTATCTACATCTGCACTTTCACTTTACTTCATCTTAGTCTCTTTTGTTTAATGCAGTCTCCTTCTCTCTACTCTAGACATTGAGTCTTCAGTTAGTCCTTCTCTCCCCTAACTTCAGTCTATATTTTAAAAATTACTTTCTTCAATTTCCCACCTTTGAAAAACAAAACAAAGCCTCTGAGATCTTCTAGCTACTACCCTCTCTTTGCCTAGGCAATCCCAATTTCCTCAGAAGACTGTTTAAAACTTAATTTTTCCAAGAAATAAATTATAGCAATGGCATCTGAAATGACAATCAGTAAAACAAAACTTCCTTACAGACTTTAGAAGGAAGGTTGGTTTGGTTTTGGAATGGTACCATACTGGCTATGAAGTGAACTGGTAAGATTTGAAAAGCTGTATGGGCATAGCCCGGTGAAGTAATTACGTTTTCACTCTGATTCCTAAAAAAATCACAGCAACTTAACAAATAAAAAAAATCACTAGATGTAGTGGCTCATACCTGTAATCCCAGCTATTTGGGAGGCTGGGGCCAGAGTATCACAAGTTTAAGACCAACCTGAAAAATTTAATGAGGCATTGTCTCACAATAAAAATTAAAAAGGAAAACAAAAATTAAAAAGGGCTGGAGAGGTAGCTTGGAAATAGAGTATAATCCCAGGCTTCAATCCCTGGTACAGAAAAGAAGAAAGAAAAAGAAAAGAGAAAATCAAGAAAAAGGATTCATTTGATTACGAACGTGTCCAGGAACTTTAATAAGTCAAGTTACTCAATACAACAGTGAGAACTTTTTCAAACAAAAAATGTCTAGCAAACTTGAATTTCTGCTTGCACCCAAAGGTAGGTCAGGGCAAACACTACAAATCTAATTATCATCAGTAAGGTCACAACTAAAGCCTTAGAATTTAGAATATGACAGCATAGGACTAATGAACTGATTCAGATACGTCAACAATAACTCCATGAACAGCTGTGGTTTCCAAACGGAAAAGCAAAGGCCTTTGGCTGGAATGGAGGTATAGCAGTGATGTCAAAAGAGCTATGAGCATAAGCAGAGAAACTGGACAAGCAGAAAGTGGAAGCCTTGTTCTAGGAGTTGTAAATCCTTTAAAGCAAGAACATACAGATTTATGAGCATTACCTGGGGGGTGACAGCTCAGCCAGGCCTCCCCTTCATCTTTCCTATGAAGACAAACAAAAGCTTAATTAGGCTCTTCCAAAGTTGAATAGGATGCTATTGGTACAAAGGAGAAAAAAAAGGTCATGTAATTTCCAGTTTGTTCATAGTACTTAGGCATGATCTAATCAAGCATACATTCTTCTAAGACATCCAATTTTGTTTACTTGTTGAAGTATTTAATAAATAGAGATATTTGTAAAATCAATGCTCAAATATTTTTCACTAAAAACCAGACATGGTGGCACATGCCTGTAATCCCAGCACTCAGGCCAATGCAGGAGGAGCACCATGAGTTTGAGGCTAGCTTGGGCTATACAGAGAGCTCAAAGTCAGCCTGAACTGCATAGTAAGATCCTGTTTCAAAAAATAAATAAAATTCACTAACAGAGTCCACTTTGAAAAATCCAAGATTGTTTATATTTACATATTTATGGGATTACTGTAAACCAGATTTTGTGCTTGGCACACTGCATAATACTATCATTAACCCTCACAACCAAACAAGATACTTTCTTATCCCTACTTTAAACATTAAAAACTGCAACTCAGAAAGAAATGATTTGCCCAAAGTCACTTAGCTATTAAGTAGGAATTGAAATTTGGTACACAATATGATACATTCTTTCTAACGCCTCACACTGACTTTTTACATTTTAGAATGCACCCCTCAATCTTCCAAAACCTGATCTTTGTACCCTAACACTGAGGACCTACATTTTTAAAACAGAAAGATGTTAACTGGGTGTGGTGGCACATGCCCATAATCTCAGCACTCTAGGTGGCTGAGGCAGGAACATCACAAATTCATGCCCAGAAAGTTAGCAAGACCCTATCTCAAAATTTTGAAAAAAGCAGGGGGTGGAAGGGTGGGATGTATTTCAGTGCAAAGGTTCTGGCTCAATTCTCATTACCACAAAGGAAGAAAACAAAAAAAGATACAGACTGAAAGCAATCCTCGATTACATGACTAACTGCATAATCTTAATTGTCATGATTTGGACTCTAGATTTTCTCATAAGCACCTTGTAGCACTGAATATATATTACTGCTTTCCCGTTAATACTTATCACATTCTATATTCTAGTAATTCGTTATATTTTAGAACCACGTAAGTTTCTTAATTGCAGAAGGATATGTTTCATTTCCACCATTGTTTCAATTCAAAAAAATTCTTATGCTTGTCATAAGAATTCATCTTGCTGCCCAGAGAAATGACTGGCACAGTATAAGATCAATAAATAAAAATTAAGTGAATGAATAGACTGCTGCGCAATTCCAGTTAAAACATCAGCTCCTTGAAGAGCAGGAGTAAGAGTACATATGTGAGTTCCACCCAGCATCTAGTACAGGGCATGGACATGTTAGGTGTTACAGTTTCCTCAACAGAGCCGTCCATTATGTTTAACGTAGCGTTACAGTGATCAGACTCCATTACACGGATGAGGACTAAAACTTTTGCAAAGAACTGACGATCAATAAATGTTTTCCAGATGACTTCTCAGCCAAGAGTATTCCTGGCTCCCAATTTCTTTTCTCCAACTCATGGATCCTGGTTCTGACGCAGGTATCACACAGCGCATACGTCTTCCCTTGGCCTCAGGACAGCTGTTCAGAGCGAAAAACCCATGATCATGCGGGTTTGAGCTTCTTTTTTTGGACCGTGTGACTCCAGTTCCTTCATCAATTGATAAGGTAACTTTATGGGTATCCTGAGCCAACATGGCTTCCCTTGATGCAAAGGAAACATCCATTACCCGCCTCCTCGGCCCCTACTCTGCGGTCACTTTCACCTGAGGGCTTTGGCCCAGTCGCTCTGAATCCTCAAAGGCGCCGCCATCTTGACCCCGCCTCCACTACCCCGCCTCTTCCGTCCCTTCCCGGACGTGAGCTCCTCAAAACAGTCGCGGTGAGGATGGAGGGCGGGACCTAAACTGAGCGACCACCAATGAAAATGCGCAGCGGCATGCTCATGTCCTTCCGTGTGCGCGTTCCCACAAGGCACCGGTTTCTGGGAAGAGAGACTGTAGACGGTTAACTTCTTACAAAATCTTCGCCGAGGCGACGAGCGTGCTTCGTGTCTTTGTCTGCCACCTGTTTGGGTGAGCACCGCGGGGAGGCACTGCGACCACGACTGGGGTGCGCTGGACTGCGGCACGCGCGCATGCGTCCTCTCCTTACAGTGGGAGAGGTGATTCTAGTGACCTGCGTCCTTGAGTTTCTCTGCTTGCCCATCCATTTCTGCCTTCCTTCCATAGTTCATCTGTCAGCCATCTAGCCTGCCTTGATCTCTGAACCGTGGTCGTCCTCATTTGACTGTAGGGGAAACTGCAAACAGGATATTGTGGGAGAAGACTAGTAGCATATACTTAGTTCTGTAGTAGTCCAAAGCACTTTTCACTCATGATATTAACCTTCGCTCTATTTCTTCCAGTTAAGTATTATTTATAAGGAGGTTGAAAAGATTATCTGATAAACATGACTGAGATTCGAACCTGCATCCCTTGGTTTAGGGTTCAAGCATTTCCGCCCCACTGTTCTTGCTCTAAAAGATTTGCTACCAGTCTTTAAGAAGCTCACAGTGTATTTAGGAAGACAAAGCATGTGTACTAATAGGAACAACTTTTTTTGTTTTGTGTTTTTGAGACAGGGTCTTGCTGTTGTTCAGGCCGGCCTTGAACTCACTGTGTAGACCAGACTGGCCTCAATTTCACGGTGATCCTCCTGCCTCAGCGCTGGGATTGTAGGTGTGTGCCACCACACCCTGTCAGGAACCATCATTTAGTGGACTCTGTACCAGTTGTTTTACAAATATTTCATATTTTCAAGAGAGATTACTAAGTGACTTGTGTAAGGACAAAGGAGGGCAGTGACAAAGCTAGAGTTAAATCCATGTTTCTCTTCTTTTTTCTGATTGTTCATTTGTTTAAGACAGGGTTTTGACATGTCACTCAGGCTGGTCTTACACTCACTGTGCACCACAGGCTGGCCTCGAATTTGTGACAATCCTCCTGCCTCAGCCTCCCAAATGCTGTGATTACAGGTGTGCATCACCACACCCAGTTTATTTCAAAGGCATTTCTATCTCCTTTCTTAAATTATGCTGCCTTCAAAAACCCAGGTTTTCTGTGGAGAGATAGAGTGCTTAAGTTCCTCTTGTGACTTCCTTATTGTCCTCAAGATAAAAATCTCAAAATCCTTAACCTGGCCTACAAAGCCTTTCTATTATCAGATGCATAGTCGTTTTGCTAATTTTTTATTTTTTCTTCTGTTCTCATATTTTCTTCAGTCACACTGAAGGTTTTGTTTTGCTTGCTTTATGTGGTGCCAGGTATCAAACCCAGGGCCTCTTGCATGTTGGACATGCACTGTGCCATGAGTTGCACCTCCAGTCACTGGCTTTTGTCCATTCATTTTTGCAGTCCTGGGGATTGAAACCAGTGCATTCACATTGAGCTACATCTCCAGCCGTTTTTTTTTGTTTTGTTTTGTTTTGTTTTGTTTTGTTTTTTTTGGTACTGGGGATTGAACTCGCTGCTTATGCTGCTGAGCTAAATCCCTGGCCCTATTTTTTGAGACAGGATCTCACTATGCAGTTCAATCTGGCCTTGAACTCACTTTGTAGCCCAGGCTGGTCTCAAACTCACAGTGATCCCGCTGTATCAGCCTCTCGAGTGCTGGGATTACAGGCATGTGGAACCATGCCCGGCTCTCCAGCCCCTTAATTTTTTTTTTTTTTTCTTTTTAGATATGGTCTCACTAAGTTGTCCAGGCTGGGCTGGAACTTGTGCTTCTTCTGCATTAGCTGCCCAGAAGGCTGAGATTACAGGTGTACACCACCATACCTTGCTGTCGCTGAATGTTTGATTATTCTCATGTGTCACATTTTGTCTCACTCTTCCATTCTAGAAATAGTCTCATCTCTGGCTAACTCCTGTTCATACCTTGAGTCTTAGCTTGGAAATTACTATCTCTAGGCAAGTCTTCCTGCACTGTGTATTTCTTCTCTGCACCATGTATTTCTCCACTGTGTTTCCAGTCCTAGCTATCTGTATTCACTGTTGTAAGCTGTTTATTTGTTTAGTTTGTAAATTTATGAAGGTAGGAACCTTATCTGGCTTGATTATTATTTACTCTAGCATAGTGACTGGTACATGATAGGTACTCAATAATGATTTATTAGGGATAGGTATGTAGCTCAGTGGTACAGCACGTGCCCAGCATCTGTGAGGTCCTGTGTTCAATCCCCAGCACTGGGGGGAAAAAATCTTTTGAATGAATGAGACACAGGAGAAGAATTAAAGAGTGCTTCCAGCTCCTTTACAGTCCACTATGGCTAACTTACTGGAAAAACTAAAGTCATTTCTCTTCCAACCTTCCTTAAGTTCCTTCTTGCTGCTTTCTTTTGGGTGCTCTGAAGTAGGTGATGTTGGGGAAACAGTCTAGGCAAATACAGTTATCCGTTGCCTTTGGGAATAGTTGAGAATGTGCTCTTTCTTACCCCATAGACTCATATCTTGTTCTGGCCTCTACATACTTTATGCTGCAGCCATATTGAACTCTATTCTTTCCTCCCATGTGTCAAAACCTACCTCATGGGTGCCCTTCTAGGGTACCTAGTATGGCCTGAAGTAGGAAGATATGAAAAGGATGGAAATTTTGTTCTTCAAGCATAGAATAAGGCCAGTGAAAGAAAAGAAGAAAGGTTCTTTAAAGTAGATCAGAGATGGCTTTTCTAGAAAGGTGATATTTCACATAATTTGTATTTCATTAGTAGAACCCATTGAGCTTATTGAGTGCTATGTAAAGCATTTTCATATACTTTATTTTGTTCAGTTCAGTTCAAATCATTTTGTAGGCCTGCTCTTTGCCAGGCCTGATGCTAAGGCACCAAGATGAAACAGGCTTACTGTTCTCAAAGGGCTTACCGCCTTCTAGGGGAGACAAACATACAAGCAGGCTATAATAGAATAGTTTGCTTGGTGCTATTTACAGTATAGGAACCTTATGTAATCATAGCTGTATTCTAAACCTTATCTCTAGATTCCCCAGGATGTCAGCCTCAGTCCCTCAAGGCCATAACTGGGCCCAACGGGTAAGGAAAGAAGAAGAAGAAGAAGATCCACTGGACCAGCTCATTTCTCGCTCTGGTTGTGCTGCTGCACACTTTGCAGTGCAGGAGTGCATGGCAGAGCACCAGGACTGGCGGCAGTGCCAGCCACAAGTGCAGGCCTTCAGGGACTGCATGAGCGAACAGCAGGCAAAGCGACGGGAGGAGTTGCAGAGAAGGAAAGAGCAAGCCAGTGCCCACCACTGAGACCTCAAACCGCCTGCTCCAAGAGAATGGCTCTGCAGACATCAGCACCCAGAGAGATCACGGGAAGAAGAAACCCCAAAGTATGAGCCAGGAGGTGTAAAACGGGCAAGTAGTCTTTGGGACTAGGCTTGAGAAGCACACATCAGGAGTTTGGACATGGTTGTCATGAAGACCTGTGATATTTTAAATGTCAGATATCCCACATCCTCACCCTTCTTGTTCCACCCATGTTTGCCATGGAAAACAAAGAGTGGTAGAGGGTATGCTCCCCTCCTTACCACCTCTTGGGTCAGTGTGCCAAGTACTGAGATGATTATAGGAACATTTTAATTTTAAAAGTAAAAGATCTAATCAGGTCTGTTTCTTCAGTCATGGATTTAACAACAGCAAGTGTTTTGTGAGGCACTGTGTTGGAACTAATGTGAGGAATAATGTGACCTGTGCCTTCATGTTGCTTGGAGTTGAGTTTGAGGGATTGAAATAAAACAACACTGGAACAACTAAATTTCCAACAATGATAAATGACTTTATTGTTTGTCACCTATTATGAATATTTCATCAGTTTAATAGGGGTTTTGCAAACAGGAAAATTATTTTTCAACAAATACTGAGTATATACAAAGTTGGCCTGCGGTAGCACATGCCTGAAATCCTAGCACTTGAGGAGACAAAGACAGGAGGATCCCAAGTTCAGTTTTTGCCTAAGCAATTTAGGGAGGTCCTGTATCAAAATGGGCTGGAGAAATAGCCCAGAGGAGGCAGAACACTGTGGGTTAGATCCTCCGTACAAAAAAAAAAACAAAAACAGATCTTCAGCTTTCGAAAAATAGATAAGCTGTCAGCAAGATGGGAGTTTATATTCCTACATGATGACAGTTTGCCAAAGCTGAATAATAATGCCTCCTGTTGGGGTTATGTTCTCCTATTCATATTTGCCATCGCATCTCATTTTTCTTCAAGGAAGTCACCCATTTCATTCCTGCATATCTCTGTGAGACATTTGGGAGTGGGAAGCAGGTTGGGTCGGGTGCAGGGATGTGTGTGAACCCTGCCAATGAAGCTAGAATGCTGTTGTTATCACTGGTAACAAACATTTCTTTAGCACCTAGATATTAGAAGCCCAAATCTGAAGTATAGTAGATCCTGAAATCATCTTTGAGTTTTGTGCTGGTATTTTTAGGAAGACAGAAAGGAAAGGGAAATGTGAGGAGTTTAAGAAACAATAAAATCAGCCGGGCTTGGTGGTGCATACCTTTAGTCCCAGCACTCAGGAGGCCGAGGTAGGAGGAGCGTTGTGAGTTTGAGACCAGCTTGGTCTACAACGCGAGCGCAAGGCCAGCCTGAGCTACACAGTGCAACCCTGCCTCAAAAAAACTAGGGCCAGGAGTTTGGCTCAGTGACTTAAGCGCCTGTCTGATAGGTGCGAGGTTGTGAGTTCAATCTCCGGTGCTGCCAAAAAAAAAAAAAACAGTAAAATCCTATTTGAGTATGGAGATGGCCAGGGAAATATGGCAAAGATGTATCTCTGTGGGTCCATGTGTGCTCAGTGCCATGGTCATTGGAGAGAGCAAGCAACGTGCACTGCAGCTGTCAGCAAGACTCAAATGAGAGAGAGGAGCTGAACCTTTAAAAATGAAGTAGAGTTTACCCACTTAGAGAAGAAAGATTTATCATCTGGAATAAAAAGCACCTAGAAATAAGAAAAAAGTACACTCCAAAATGAAAAAAAATGTAAATATATACTAGGTGAGTCTAATGACAGTTTTTGTTTTATTTTTGGGTATCGAAGATCAAACCCAGCCACTTAATGATTCTCATGCCTTTGCCTCCTGGGTAGCTGGAATTACAGGCAGGTACAACACCCAGATTCTGCTGACAAAAATTAGAAGTATTTATAGTGACCAGTGTTATTGGGGACAGGGAGAAATAAATTCACACAATTAGTGAGACCCACTAGACTGTTTCCCAGGCTGGGCTCCAACTTGTAATCCTGCCTCAGCCTCCCAGAGTGATAGGATTACAAGCATGTACCACTGTATCCAGCTCTGTTTCTTCAGCTCAATGAGGGATATTTCCTACTTCCTTGGCCTCCTCAAAAGGTTAAATGAGGAGCTGGGGGGTGAGTTGCTCAATTATAAGAGCACTTGCATATCACACACAAGGCCCTGGGTTCAATCCAAAGCACCACAAAGAAGGGGAGGAGGGAATGATTGTAAATAGGTAATAAAAATTGTTACCATTTATTGAATGATTTTACTAGTACTTTTTAGGCATTTAGTCCAGCAGTCTAATTCCAGAGCCCATGCTCTCGAACCATATGATAAACTGCCTGAAGTCTGTTATGCAACTGGCTAGCTATGTGACTGGGCAAGTTACTTTATTTAGCATCTCAGTGTTTTTTCACCTATGAAAACATAATTTTTCTTACAAGCCTCAAAACAAATGAATAGACCTTCATAGGATTGTTGAAAGAATGAATATTGGCAGTGAACTTGAAAACAGTGTCTTATTAAAAACAACAGCATGTAAACAGTAGCTATGATCCTTGTGTGCTTGTGACTATCCTGAGTTGCATTACCTTATCTAATCCTCACAAAACAGCATCCAGTTCTTTACAGAAAGGAAATAAACGTCAAAGTTGTGATCTCTCAGCTTTTCAGCCCATGGAGCTGGAGTTCAGGAGATCCACGTCTGTCCTTAGACAATCTACATCCACATCTGGCAGCTTCAGTGCCAGGAATGAGTGGCGAGAGCTCTTGGCTAGGTGTCCCTCTGGCCAACCTTAGGACAGGCTCATAGTTTAGCTGTTCCCTGCAAGGTCTTTGGCCAGGGAGTTGACCTTACACTCACTAACTACAAAGATGCCCTGTAATGTGTTTTACTAGATGGGTAAGAACACACCTCTCGCCTTCCCGAAAATTGCCAGACTAACTAAACCCTTGGATTGCTGACTTTAGAAGTGCAAAGAAAACTGGAGTGAGACCAGATTGAAACCTTACACTTGTGCTCTGTAGACAATGCTGAGGATCTGTCTGTGCTCCAGCAAGGACTTAAAGCAGGCAAAGGAAGTAAGTGGGATTCTTCCCTTCTTAGCAGTTATTTGTTTTTGGTACCGGGAATTGAACTCATGACCTTGCACTTGCCAGGCAAGTGCTTGTGCCACTGAACTAAATCCCCAGCCCCCTTAGCAGTTACCATTTAAGGGATTTTCATTCTTCAGAGCATGGCATTCTGTTTAAATGGCTAGCTGGTTCCTTAAAATGGTGATGCACACCTGTGATCCCAGCACTTGGGAGGCTGAGGCACAAGGATCTCTGCAAGTTCAAGGTCAGCCTGCCCTACTTAGTGAATTTAAGTCCACAAAATAAACCCAAAAACAAAAAGCAAGACTAAGGAATTTGTTTCTGGGGTAATGAAAATATTCTTTATCTTGACAGAAGTGTGGGTTACATGAGTAGACAGATGTGTTTTCAAAGCAGATCAATTTCAAGTCTGTGTTTCACTATGTATAAATTATACCTCAAAAATGCTGAAGTTGTTGAGAAGGAAATCTAACATTTGTTGAGCACTTGCCAGCCTGTAGTTTACCTACATATCAAACTCCCAAAAAGGGATTACACCATTTTACAGATCAGAAAGTCAAGGTTAAAAGAGCTTACTACAAAGAGATACTCATTTGAGGCCTCAGAACATGAATGGAGAAGCCCAGACACAACCCAGGTTGTCTGCCTCTTTTCCTTGTAATAAGCTGTCTCAAGAAAGGAAGGTATTTACTTTAAACCTGGAGCCAGGAAACTTGTGTTGTACTTGATTTCGCGGCCATATTATCTTAAGAAAGTCCATTTCCCCTTGGGCCTCGCTAGACAGGCAAAGGAAGCTTATAATTGTTTTGTAACCCTGAAGTTCTAGCAATCAGACTGTCTCCTGTTCCTCCTAGGAGGATGAAACATTAAGAGTAATTTACTAATCATGAGCAATAAAAGGCCTTTGACTCCAATAAGAGGATAAACCATCAGCTAGGTCAGTGACACAAGATCTCTAAGGCAATAGAATCCAGCTACCTCGTATTTAAGAAATAAGCCTGACTCACCCTGTGGGGATGAAACAGAGAGGGGTGGACTGGAGAATGGGAGATCTGAATCATGCTGCCATTCTGCTAATGAGATGCCCTGTGATCTTGGACAAAGCATTGCTTTTGGCCTTAACCTGCACTTGCTAATAGAGACTATCAGGCTGGCAACTCTAAAGTCTTTCAAATCCCTTGTCAATCTATGAAATCTTTAATCTTACTTCCACATATTGATAACAAGAAAAACTGGGCAACTATAAGAGACTGATGTGTTTTCCAGGTTCCTAAATGGAATCCATGTGACACTGCTGATTACCCATGTGTTAAGAGGATAATATTTGTGTGTATTTACTTTTGTATCTTTGCATCGTATACACCCACACACACACTTCTCACTCATCCATTAGCTTTTGCTCATTTTTGTTCCCTAAAGGAAACTCAGCAATGAGCAGTTCTACAACAAATAAGTCCTCACTGGAAAATTCTGCCCCACTCGCAGTGGGATTCACCTGGAAGCTCTGGTCTGCTGAACCTTGCATTTGAATTCAGAGGAACATTTTAATTAAAGGCATCTGCTACCTAGACAGTCTTCCCTTATTGTTACACTTTGGAAAGAAATCTCACTTTCTTCTTGCTGCCCTTGGAAACCAACCAAACAACAACAACAAAAAAATAAGGGCTGTTGCTAACAAATTTCAGAAGAGTATGTGAAATGCTGAGATCCCTGCAATGAGTACTCCAGAGGAGACAAGTAGCAAGGAAAAAAATTTTGTTTTTATGGTACTAGGGAGTGAACCTAGGACCTATGCACCAAGCTAAATCCCCAGTTCATTTTTTTTTTTTTTTTTTTTTTGTACTGAGGATCAAACTCACAACTTCACACCTGCCAGGCAGGTGCTGAAGCCACTGAGCCAAACTCCTGGCCCTATTTTTTTTGAGACAGGGTCACACTATGCAGTTCAGGCCGGCCTTGCTCATGTTGTAGCCCAAGCTGGGCTCCAATTCAAAACACTACACCTGCCTCAGCCTCCCAAGTGCTGGGATTAAAGGCGTGCACCACCATGCCCAGCTCCGAATTCATTTTTTATTTTTAATTTTGAGACACAGTCTCACTAAGTCACTGAGTTGCCCAGGTTGGTTAAAACTTGGGATCCTTTTATCTCAGCTTCCTAGAGTGCTGGGATTATAGGTATAGGAGTTTGGCTTTTATTAGCTGTGTGACCCTAGGACAGTGGTGGCAAACCTATGGCATGCATGCTGCAGTAGCTGTTTGTATCACTGAAAACCCTAAAAGGTTCACCATCACTGCCTAGGTGCCACAAAGTAGGTGGCAATGCCTTAACTGTATGCATGTTGTCAGGCCCAAGAGCCTCTTCAGTCCTTGTCAAGGTGAAAGAGGAGTGCTAAGCTTCTCTCCTTTCATACAACACACCATCACTGCCTAGGAAGTCAGTTCTCCTCTCCAAAAACTGAGATATCAACAACCCAAAAACAATTTGTATGAAGTACAAAGTATAGTAAGAGCTCAATAAATGTGAGATACAGACACACAGATACATGCAGTCACACACATACTCATGCAGATACTTGTTCACAGGTACACACATGCACACACCCTGAAAGACTGGTGAGAGGATTAATGTGTACCTAGCAAAAAGTCTAACTCGATAAATAACTGCAAGGTGTGGTGATGCATGCCTGTGATCCCAGCACTTAGGAGACTAAGGCAGGAGGTTCACTGTGAGTTTGAGGCCAGCCTGCCTATGTGGTGAGTTCAAGGCCACCCTGAACTACACAACAAGACCCTCTCTAAAAAAAAAAAAAAATTCTGCACCAAGTTATAACTGCATTAATGCACAGAAAAGAACATTAGTGGTCACCTAGACAAGCAGTTCTCAAAGAGGTTGTAACCTTGAGCCAGATGCATCAGCATCACCTAGGAACTTCTACTATACAAATTCTAGAACCTCACTTCACACTCATGAAATCAGAATACTAGGGAATAGGTCTGGCAATGTGTGCTTTATTTTTTTTATTTTTGGTGGCACCGGGGTTCAAACTCAAAACCTTGTGCCTGC
>RJWM01007003.1:65272-80871 GCA_004363535.1 Dasyprocta punctata | reverse complement strand
GTGCTGGAAAAACTGGCTTTCTATATGCCATAAACTAAAACTAGATCGATGCCTATCACCATGCACTAAAATAAAGTCAAAATGGATCAAAGATCTGAATATTAAAACAGAGACACTAAACTTACTAGAAGACAGAGTAGTTAAAAATCTTGATGACATAGGAGTAGGCAGAGAGTTCATGAACAAAAATTAAATTGCATGGGAAACGCTTCCCAGAATCAACAACTGGGATCTTATCTTACTGAAAAGTTTTTGCATGTCAAAGGAAATCTCCAACAGAGTGAAAAGAAAACCCACGAACTGGGAAAATATCTTAGCCAATTGTCCATCAAACAAAGGACTTCTATCTAAAATGTATAAAGAAGTAAAAGAAATCAGGCCCCTAAAATTCAAGAACCCAATCCAAAATGGGCATCTGAGATGAATACACACTTCTCAGAGAAAGAAATACAAATGGCAAATAAATATATGAAAAAATGTTCAACATCACTGGTCATTTGGGAAATGCAAATTAAAACAACACTGAGAATCCATCTCACTCCAGAAGGAATGGCCAAGGTTAAAAAATCAACCAATAACAAATGCTGGAGGGACTGTGGGGAAAAAGGAACTCTTCTCCACTGTTGGTGGGAGTGTAGACTGGTCAACCACTATGGAAGTCAGTGTGGACATTCCTCAAGAAGCTAGGATTAGAGATCCCATTCAACCCAGCTATCCCACTTCTGGGCATTTTCCCAGAAGAACTGAAAACATCATACCACAGTGATATCTGTGCACTCATGTTTATAGCAGCACAATTTGTAATAGCCAGATCTTGGACACAGCCCATCAATCAAAGAATGGATAAAAAAGATGTGGTATATTTATACAATGGAATACTACTCAGCTATTAAGAAAGATTGCATTGAGACTTTTGTAAGTAAATGGTCATGACTTGAGACCATACTCATAAGTGAGATAAGTCAAACCCACATGTGTAAATACCGTATTGTCTCCCTAGTGTAAGAAATGGAAAAAGTATATATGATCCAAAATCTATAATAAACACTATGTAAGAGTAAAAAGAGCTCGAAGAGCAAAAGTAATTGGGAAGGGAAAAGGGGAAAAGGGAAAAGGGAAAAGGAAAAGATATAAATCTGTACATATGTATATGTAAGATAACTAAAATGAACACACTGCTGAGTGTATTAGATATTGAGAAAGAACAATTAATACTCATATGATTGGATCTGTTTTACATGTCTATATCTGTTAATGTAAGTAACCATTTTGAAGATAACAATACACAATATTGCAACCATTGTCAAGTTTCTATCATCCTGTTTTGTAAACCTGCAATGTTACTGTTGTGCATTTACTCTAGTCGTTTGTTTGTCTCTTTTACTTGTTGTCTTTGTTACATATGTCTTTTTTTTCTTCTTCGCTTAAATAAAAAAAAAGAAACATAAAGTGATTTACAAAAGGGGCAAAAAGTGGCAAACAAGAAGGACAATTATGATTGCCTAATATAATTATCAATCAAGAAATAAAAACAAACTCTCAAAAAAAAAAAACATCAAAGACAGCCCAGTACTGTGCCTCTTGCTTGCAAACTCCATAAAAATCTCCCTCCCTGATCCCTCCAGGCCTGACATTTTTAAGGATAATTGATTCCTTATCAGTGCCCATCTGACATTAAATAAATCTGTCTCCAAATCCTGGGTGACATTTCAGCATTTCTGCTTGCTGCTGCTTCTGTTGTGTCAACCAAGAAAACTATCCATGTCACCAGTTATAGCCCTTGCAGATGGAGCAAGGACTTTTCTAGGTCCTTACAGGAAGGTGCACCCTTCAGATTTTTTGAGTCCCTTGGAGGTCTAAGCAGGATCCCCAGCTCTCTACTCAAGCAGCTCACATTGGACTCCAAAGGGAGGAGGATGCAGTCTGTCTGTCTGCCTGCCTGCCTGCCTGCCTGATTCTGCTAAGAACCCTCAGGGCACTCCAGTTAGTCTGTCAGTTTTTCTCAGCTTGAGTAAGAGAGATTGATCACCTCTTGTTAGTCAGGACCACCCTCAAGGGAAGAGGGTCAGTGCCTGTTGAAGGAATGTGTGAGTGAGTAGATGGAATGGGCAGTGTAAGCAATAGGCTGCTCCTTGTGTGCACCAAGACTGGGAAGACTGGTTGCAGTGGTTGATTGGGCCCTCACCTGTGGTTTTGTAGCAATCAACATATGGCATAGTGGAAGTCTTACACCCTCCTTAGCTAAGTTGCACCTAAGTCCCACTGAAGAGTGTGATCAGGCAGGCATCTGAATGATCTCTCTTTGAAGGGCATCCACCCTTCGTTATGCCATCATTCAAGGGCACACAACACACATGTAGGAAGTCAGACAGGAACTAGTCAAAACCTACAGCCCCTGACTGCAGGAAAAAGGGCTTTTCTGAGATTATGGAGTTAAAAATGAAACCAAGCTACTCAAAAAAAGGAAAAAAGAGGCCCATTTTTCCTGAAAATTCTGCCTTGGCACCCTCGTTGGCCACCACAGTTGCTGCCAACAGTTTCATCCCTGACTCCTGATTTATCTACTTCCAGCCAATTGAACTGGTTCCAGTTCAATCAGTCAGTGCCTATATTCAGTCACAGAAGCCCCCTGCCCTACCGAGAGACACCTGTCCTAGTCAGATAGCATAATCTAATATGCAACCAAAATGACTGTCAACTGTTCCTGCTGAGTTCCACATTTTGGCTGAGGGAAAGTTGGACTGTCATCCCTGATGAATGAGTTGCCATGGCCTTTCCCAAAGGCTTATCTGCTTAAAAGCACAAAATCAGTCAAGTGCTTCTCAAAGACATCAAACAGGGGGTACAAAAAGCTCTTACCAATACAGGCATTATAAGGGCTATGAACACTCCATGTCTATATTTGGGACCAATCTATGACTTTCTTGGTAGACAATGGAACTGAACTCTCTGCCTTCAAAAGTCCCCTCTGTTATAATGTTACCATCACCGGAACAACTGGGACTCTTGCCTCTCACCTTTGCCAGGCACAAACTCACAGCCAGGGAGGCATCAAACATGAATTCATGGTACACCTCAAGGCACTGAGCCAGTTAGCCTTCCTCTTATTTAACCCTACATCAACCTGAGACAGATACTGAAAACTCTCCTTCCAGAGGTATGAGATGAAGACTTGCCTTCAGACCTGGCCACCAACTGTGCTGTAGTTTTAAAATATGTTTCTTCTGCTTGCAGGTTGCTCCCTAAGAATATCCCGAGACAGGATGAAAAAGGCCATCTCACTTGCACTCAATTGCCACAAAGGTTTTAGAGCTTGCCCACTATTTTGGGGAAGCTCTAACAACAGTTTTAGCCAAGTTTTCTCTGTCCCATTCAGCTACATTTCTTTTGTCCTGCTAACCAACATGGTCCACCAAGCAAACAGTATAGACTGTTAAACAGATAAAATACATCTCTCCTGCCTGTAAAGCCAGTTCAGGATCCCCAAGCTGACTGTGCCACCACAATTGCCCTCCACCTACTTTGCTTCAGTCTTCTGACACTCACAGCCTGCTGATACACCTGTCTGGAGCTAAATAATGCCTTCTTCTGTCTTCATTTGGCTCCTGTCAGTCAGCCCCTTTTCACATATTCCCCAGTTCTGGACTCAAAAGTCAACTGACCTGGATTCAGTCTCCCAAATGTTCAAAACCATGTTTACCCTCTTTAGAGAAGCTCTCACAGCTGACCTTGCTAGTTTCCCAGCACAAAATATCACTATACTTCTGATTAATAACACCCATACTGCCCGCTGGAAAGGTACAAAAGCTCTGTTGCAGTATCTGACAAAAACTTGTCACAAGAAAGAAACTTCACAACTTTCTTGAAGTTGCTGGCTTTTACAGAATCCAGATCCTTGAGTTTACAAAAGCAATGAAGTTTACTTAGACTCTCAGCCCCTGGGAATGCCCAGAGGCCTACCTGAGCAAATACTTGGATCCAGTCACTAAGGGCTGCCTCTTCCTTTGCCTCCATGCTCTAATAGCCACTGTCCTTCTGATATAAACAACTGACAAGCCCATCTTAGGCCAAGACATTACTATCCAGGTTTCAGATGCTGTACTGGACCTCTCAAATACCTGAAGACCACTCAGTCCTGGGCCCACCAGACCATGACATCCTGGCATTGACTGATGAACTATTCTTAAGTCAACCAGACTTAAAAATGAACCCCCTGGCTGGGGATTTAGCTCAGTGGCATAAGTGCCTACCTTGCAAGCACAAGGTTGTGAGTTCAATCCCCAGTACAAAAAAAAAAAAATGAACCCCCTGACAGACGTTGAGTATACCCTGTTTACAGATGGAAGTAACTCTGTTAAAAATGGAGTCCCACTGGCCAAATATTCCGTGGTCACCTTGGACAAAGCTATTTTGGTCAAAGCTCTCCTGCTTACTGCTTCCTGTTGCTGTTTGGAAACCTGCCACCAACAATGCCAAACCTTTGCTTAAAATAATCCACTCTAGAGTCCTAAACCACCACCAGAGATCTGACTGACTGAAACATCAACCCCAGCCAGAAAAACTTCTAATCAGAGCCAGACCTGCCCATATTATGTGTTCTGCAAGCTCAAGCCACAATGCTGACACCTATATCCTTGCAGCCAGCACAGGCTTCAACAGCTGTGTCATCAGCCCTGACAGATGGACTTAGTGCTTGTCTGCACTTACTCAGGCTGGCCCAGGGCATTTCCTACCCAAACTGAGAGGGCAATAAAAGTTTGTGATAGTTCTGCTAGCCTGGGGCTTAGCATCCCCCCAACTTGATACTGGACCCAGAGAAACAACTTAGCTCTCCAAAAGTAAACAAGTTTTCCTTCTCATTCCAGAGATAAACTTCCCACTCCCTTTCACACATGCACCTAGCCCTCTCCAATCCCAAGACTCCACAACCCACCAAGCCTCCACCCCCAGACCCCAATAAATCATTCTGTCTCCTGCTTTACACAGGCAGATGCTCCCTCAAATCACTTGTCAATATGTCATTTTGCCCACCTCCCCAAACTCCTCCCCCAGCCAAAGTTGATAAAGGTAACTACACTCTTCTGTTCTTGTTGAGAGCTTTTACACCCCCTCCCTGCCCCTAAAGCTCTCCCATGCCCTCTGCATTAAAGGCCTCCTCCCTATCTCTTTCACTCTTATTTTCTCTGTGCTGCTTTAGATTTAGTGGCTTTAAAATAGTCAAACAGTTTGTAGGTTCCTACATGAAAAATCATCCCTGGATATGGCCTACCCTTGGCAATTAATAGTGACAATGGGACTGCATTTGTAGCAGAGATAACTAAATAGAAACTACATACAGAATATAGACCTCACTCTAAAAAAGTTTAATGAATAAAACAACCTTACAGGAACAGCTTATAAGCAGTTCCAGAAAGTTTAGCTAAAATATCACCTATACCTGTAGACACAACTGCACACACATATAACCTGGGTGCATATTAGCTACTATACAGAACCCTTTTTTGTCCTCATTGCAGTCCAGGAAGGTTTATACTCCCAAGGAGACATTATTGGCATTTTAATCAGCTAATTTTAATCTATCACTTTTAGTGCAACCCATGGCAAGAAAAAAGACACTGAGACATATGTACAGTTGCGGGGAGCCAAGGGATCTTAAGTCCAGCCAAGATGGTGGCTCACCAAAACAAAGGCCATGACCCAGAGCCCAACCTGGGTTTTATTAATTTTTCATGAGGGGAGTGGCTTGGAGATGAGTGACAGTGAGAGTGGCAAGACATATGTGACTGTCATGATTACCATGAACTGGGCTAGGTAGGAGGTCTGAGATCACCTCTGTGATAAGCAGAGGGCAAGAAATGCAGAGAGAGCAATCTGCATAACACAACTGAGATAGAGTCTAATAATTTAGAGTTGGTGCTTTAGTTCTGATATATAATCTTTTTTGCCTTGAAAAGTTATAGTTTTTTTGGTTTTTTTTTTTTGTTGTTGTTGTTGTTTTTTTTTTTTTGTGGCACCGGGGATTGAACTCACAACCTCATGTCTGTCAGACAGGCGCTTAAGTCAATGAGCCAAACTTCCAGCCCTGGCTTTTTGAGGGAGGGTCGCACTGTGTAGCTCAGGCCGGCCTTGCGCTCGCGTTGTAGCCCAAGCCGGCCTCAAACTCACAATCCACCTCCTACCTCAGCCTCCCGAGTGCTGGGATTAAAGGCATGCATCACCATGCCTGGTTTATAGCCTCTTGCTTGAGGCTCAGTTCCAGCCAACAGCATGGAGCATGGCTCTCCATTTTGCCTGGCTCTACCCGGTATTTGGGGAGTCCCTGGGTAGGGTAACACTAACCTGTCACTTTGCCTCAGAGATTATACATCAGCTCCTCAGTCAGCCCAATTTACATTGCTTAAAGCCAATTGAAATGACAAAGAAATAGCCTAGCCAACTCTGTGCATATCAATACATGGAGATAGGGGCAAATTTATCCAAAATGGAGATAGTTGCTTTTCTTTCTAAGGAGAGTTGTCTCTGTGGTTTTCCACTAGCTACCTTTACAAGTTTCAGAAATTCAGTTTTAGATCTACCATTCCAGAGTAAGAAGAGTCCATCCAGATGATTGCTGAAGAATTTACCTGGACCAGCTAGCTCTGCTGAAACTCACTTTGAAGAGACAATGCATTCAAAGCCCCGCTCTGGTCACCCTGGACACTGACCTGTCAACACATAGCTGAAGCCTGAGAACACCGTTCACAGGAATGCTCTATAATTCAGTGCACTATTTCCCCTTGATTTTTGTTCCTTTTCAGTTGCTTACACCAGTCCTTGCTTCCACTTTAGCTTGCATATATTGTATTGTCCAATTTGATTTTTGCTCCCTGCTCCCCAGCTAGCTGTAGTTTTTAACCTTAGTTCTAAGATTTGGTGAGTGTTCAAGATGCACTGGACACTCTCCTAGATCAGATTAACTCCTTCACTCCATTTCCAAAGTCATCTTAGGAAGAGACTCTATAATAAGTGAGAAAAAACCACAAACTTCCAGTGGAAAAACTTTCTGATTGTGTGAATGTTAGCTAGGGCCCATTTTAGGATCACTGAATGTTACTGCTTCTCGTTGGGCCTTTTCTCAAAAGGTCACATGTAACATGCCCAGAAAGAATTTGCCAGGAAAACTAAAATGGGGGGAGGGGGAATGTATCAGGAAAATGCCCCCCACTCAGGCTGTTAGTTGCCCAGGTAACAGTTCCTGTTGCAGTTCCTTTTACTATTGTCTCCTAGAAACAGCTGGTCACAATGATGCATAGCTGCTCACTATGATGCATATAGTAAAAATCAAAGATAGCCAAGTACTGTGCCTCTTGCTTGCAAACCCCATAAGAACCTCTCTACCTGATCCTTCCAGGCCTGACATTTTGAAGGATAACTGACTCCTTTTCAGTACCCATCCATTGCTAAATAAATCTGTTTCCAAATCTGGAGTGACATTTGGTGTTTTTGCTTGCTGCTGCAATATCAATTATACTATATCACTTATCCTTTAGGAAAGTTCAAAGACCTGGTCATTCCATCACTGTCAAGAGCTTTGGTCTTCAACAGATGTGCCTCCAGCCATGGGTATAATGTATTCTCGTCTTTCATGCTGACTCCCTCAAGGGCCTTGCCCTGTCTGATGGCCTATAATATTTCTACCTAACTTAGCTGCTTATAATACTAGAACCAAAAAAGTAAGAAAGATGAAAAGGAGAAAGAAACAATGAAAAGAAGAAAGGAACAAAAAGAAAATGAGAGATGGAAAAAGAAGGAAGAAAAAGACAGGAAGTAAAAGAGGAGTGGAATAAAGGGAAAAGAAACTAGGGCAAGTGTCTCAGTAACATTTCTTGTGACTGAAAGAAAATACCCAGCCTCCAATATGAAAAGAGGAGAGGTTGATTGTTACATTTTGGAGTCGTCTCAGTTCATAATGAGCTGGCTCAAAGGTGGGGTAAGTTGCCATTTTTTCATCTGTCAACAGGAGGTCAAACCTAACATTTCACGAGGAATTTTTCAAGATAAAGTTTTATAATAAATGCCAACTAATACAATAGTTGAAGGCAGAATATAAATTGTTAGTCTACTATTTTTTCAATATTTATTTCTTATTAGCATGTGTTTGAAGTACATAATGATAACATTCCTTGTGAATATTTGGTTTACATACATTTGGTATACATACATTTGGTATACATACATAACACTTCTCAATTCTTTTTCATCTTCTTTCCCTCCACTCTCTTCCTACTCCCTCTATCTCTTGGTTCTCTTTTCTCTTTTTTAAATTTTATTTTAAAGAGAATAAAACCAAGCAAAACAAAACAGAATAAAGTCAATCAAAACAATATAGTGTAAGCAACACAGCATTTCAAAACAAGGTAATAGCAAATCAACAATGGTTATGATAGTGCCTCTTGTTGTGTTCAAAATAGCTGCCCATACCATCAGATATCTTAATTGATTGGGAAGGTAGGATCTTGCGAAAGAAACTGTTCAAAAAGGAGGAGCGACTGGGATGGGGAAAGGAGAAAAGAAACAAGGGAAGAGATTATATGTCTGTATATATATTCATATATATGTATGTATATATATAATAGATAGCTATACTACTAACCTGTTCATTAAAAAGAACAGTTTGTGTTTTCATTGTTTGATTGATCAGTTTTTCACGCATATATCTTGTAATCTGAACAACTACTTGGATGGTGATAATATGCAATGTATTAACCATTATTAATCTCCAATTATTTTGTTTGAAATTCTGTATCATTGTTTTTATTCTTTTTTCATTTAAAAGAAAAGTGTGGGCACTGATTGGGCATGGTGTTGAATTCCTATAATTCCAGCACTTTGGAGGCTGAGGCAGGAGGATCACCATGAGTTTGAGGTCAACTTGGGTTACATAAGTGAGTTCAAGGCCTGGCTGTACTATATAAGTATGGGTACTGTTTTACAGAATTCTCCACTAGAGAAATTATTAAGAAAAAATGCATAATGTGGGGCTGGGTGTGGTGATGCACCCTTGTAATTCCATGACTCAGGAGACTGAGGTGGAGGATCACAGTGAGTTTGAGGCCAGCCTGAGCTACATAGTGAGTTGAAGACCAGCCTGAACTGCATAGTGAGACCCTGTCTCAACAAAAACAACAAAAAGAACATGTGAGACATTTCTTCCTTCCTTCCTTTTTCCTTCATTTCCTTTCCTGCCTTTTTTCTTTCCTTCCTTCCTTCCATTATCTTTATAACTCTTCCCATTTTTTAAAAGTGAACTCTCTACCCTTTAGCAATAACTTTCCAGTCTCCTTTTCACTGCCCTGGTTACCCGCTCTTCTGCTCTGTGTCTCCATGATTTTGACTACCCTGAGGTCCTCCTGTAAGAAGAAGCATATGTATTATTATAATGTTTTGTTTTCAAGGACTGATTCAGTTTAGGTTTGCCTTTTCAGCAGAGAAGCTAAGGTCTACCTTGCACTATTGCTGTGAGAAACAAATTTAAATGTGTGCATCAAAGTGCTAACCACTGACTAGGTGTAGAAAAAAGGGTCTGTGAGACCCTGTTCCTGCAGGACCCTTGTTCTCCTTGCTTTGCTGATCCAGGGTGGTGACAGTGCCTACAAATAGTAGGGGGCTGAGGGGTCGCACTGGTGTGGTTCCCTCTCAGTGACTGGTTCCCCAAGATCCAATAGGAAGGAAACAGCCTTCAGAACTTAGCTTAGCAAAGGCTCCTGCCAGGCCATCCTGACACTTCTTGCCTCCAAGGTTATCTCGGGGATGCTCCTGTCACCTCTCCTCTCCTTGTCAAACACACCTACAGTCTTTTGCCTCTCTAGTCACATACTGTGCCTGGATGATCGGGAAGAAAGTAGCCAGCACAGGCAGAGCCAGGGGGTCTGGTCTGGGGCAGCTCCAGTGGGCTGGGGACCCTCACTGGGGAAGTGGGTTGGGCTTGCCAAGAGGCCCTTCCCAGGAAGCTCCTGGCTGCAGAATCTGAGCTTGCCATTGGCTACTGAGAGAAGAATGGGGAAGCCTCCCCACTGGATGGCCTCTTGGCCCTTCCTGAGGGCTTACAGTAGCTCGAGCCCTCTCCTGTCTTTACATGGATTCTTTAAAGTTTTTGACCTGAAATCATTGCTGGTTGATTCATGATAAAGGCATCAGTTTTACAATCTATTGGCACTGTGGGACTTATGAATGATTTCCTGGTGACATTTTACAAAATACCAAATTTTTAGAACTCATTTTTGCTAATGCAACATGCATATGATCAAGAAAATTGAGAGGGACCTTCCATCTGGGGGAATTGAGAGAGAATGGATTCTTTCTACACAAGTCCTAGTCACATTCTCCAACACTTGGGCCCTGGTGTCATTTGCCATCTTTATTGAGGGAGCTAGGGTGATGGGTGTCCAGGAGGCTGAAACCATCAGTGAGGCAGCAGGCCATGGTGGCCCAGGCCTGTAATCCCAGCACCCTGAGAGGCTGAGGTGGGAGGATCAGAAGCTCAAACCCCACCTGGGCAAATTAGTGAGACCATGACTCACAAAATAAGGGACTGGGGATGCAATTCAGTGCAGAGGTCCAGGGTTCAATGTGCAGGACCGCTAAAGCCATCAATGAGGAGAGAAAGAGGAAGAAAAATAGACTGGGACTTTATGATAGAAATGAGGATGATCATGTGGAATGCTTCTGGCCACATGTGAACCAAAATACCACCCCAACTCTTTGACTGTATTTCTTTCTTTAAGACAGGCTGTTGCACTGTAACTCAGGTGGGCTATGAGTGCACTATGAAGCCCAGAGTGGCCTGGAAATCACAATTCTCCTGCCTCAGCCTCAGGCATAGAATTATAGACATGTCTCACTATTCCCAGGAAACCTAAGTTTTAAACATACATAAGGAAGTAGGGAAATGAGTAAAGGAACCATTAAGATCTGTTGAAAAAAGGAAAGTCTTGGATCCCATGAGAACTATGATTTTTCTTTCTTGAGACATCTCATTATATAGACCAGAGTGGCCTAGAACTAACCAAGTATTTTTTTGTTTGTTTGTTTTGCGGCACCAGGAATCGAACTCACAACCTCACACCTGCCAGGGCAGGCACTTAAGCCACTGAGCCAACCTCCCGGCCCTAGTTTTTTTTTGAGGCAGGGTCGCATTATGTAGCTCAGGCTGCTCTTGTGCTCGCGTTGTAGCCCAAGCCGGCCTCGAACTCACAACGCTCCTCCTACCTCAGCCTCCTGAGTGCTGGTAACCAAGTATTTTTGCTACTATATGATTTTCATCTGTGGCTGAGCCCACACCACCCTATGTTACATTGTTTCTTGGGGTTCTTCACTTTCAGGCATTGTTGTGGTTCTGTTTTATGCAACAGGTACACCCTACGCCTTACAGACAAGTGTCACTATGGAGTCCAGGCTGGCCGCCTGAGTGCTTGGATCACAGGTGTGCCCTACAACACCCTGCTTCAGAATGGGGGGCTTTGTTTGCTTGTTTGTTTGTTTTGCTTTTTCAGTGACAGGGTCTCTCTGCATATTTTCAGGCTGGCCTTGAACACACTGTGTAGCCCAGGCTGACCTAGAACTTGCCATGATAATCCTACCTCAACCTCTGAGGTGCTGGGATTACAGGCATACACCGCCATCCTGGTTTAGCAGGATTTTAAGCATACATAAGCAGGTAGGGAGAAGAGTAAAGGAACCATTAAGTTGAGTGGAGGCAAGGAGAGTCCTGGGCCTCGTGAGAATTGTTTTTCATTCTATTACTCTTTTTCTTCCTTTCTTTTTTCTTTTTATATTTGTATTTCATGGATAAACTTGGAACTGTGTCTTACTACATTCTCTAGACTGGCTGGAACTCAGAGATCCTCCTACCTCAGCCTCACCTATGCTGGGATTACAGGTCTGCTCCACCATGACTGGCTCTCTTTCTGATGACTAATTTCTGTTTTTTCACATGGATGGCTGCCTTTTAATTTGTCTGCCATGAAGTACAAGGCAACACAGATTTGGTTGCACTTTTCTAGATGCGACCCTTGAGCTCTTCTAAAGTAAATGCTTCCAATCTAAAGTCTTGAGGCTTTGATATTTAGAATCTCAGAAGGAAAAATCTCTCTTGGTGGGGAGATACCCAGGAATCAAAATCAGGACCTTGAGCTTCCAAGGCAGGTGCTGTGCCACTAAGCTATATCCCTAGCCCTAAAAAAAGAGATATCTTTAAAATCAAGCATCTTTGCTACTACAGGGTTTAATATCCGGCTTAGCCCAGGTAAGCCTAACATTTTTGGTTCTTGGGGTGATTTGGTTAGGGGGATTGAATTTGCTACTGTTGTTGTTGATGTTATTGTTCTTGATGCAGCCATGTTTCGATATAGGCCTTTGATATGCCTTTCAGGCTTACCTTGAATTCACTGCATAGCCATGGCTAGCCTGGAACTCAGAGCAATTCACCTCTCTCTGTCACCCATGTGGCATGTGTCACCTGCCCAGCCCCAAGGTTACCTACATTCCTCTTGGTCTTTCATCTGCACCCTTTTCTTGATAATGAAACCTGAGGACCGTTTTAAGTGTATGTATTGATAAGCCAGGCATGGTGGCCACACGCCTTTAATCCCAACACTCAGGAGGCTGAGGCAGGAGGATCCTTGTGAGTTTGAGACTGGTCTGGGCTACAAAGTGAGTTCGGGGCCAGCCTGAACTGCATAGTGATGATACAGGAAAAATGATCGCAGACCCCCAAATGATATAGGGGAATGAAACTCCCAACCTACTATATGTCCAGCACGGAGTTCGTGTTCTCTAAAATTGAAGAATGAATTTTAGAAACAATGGAGGATAAGAGCAGAATATATTTATTGAGAGAAAGAAAACTTCTGTCAGAGAGAGAGACAGAAGGAGTCCCGAGTGGGTTGCCAAAGACTCTGTCTTTTCTAGTGACTTTTGTAGAGTAAAACCATGATGGAGAAAACTGGGAACTTGCAAGGCAGATGGGTTTGAGGTGGGACAGAACTGTGGTCAACCAATAAGATTAATTGTTTAGGTAAAACTGAGCAAATCAAGGACAAATGGGGAAGCGAGTCACATAGTAAGCAAGCATTCTTACGGATTAGGGGATTGGGATGGTAATTCCTGGCTTCTCAAGGTGATCCATCGCTAATCCCTAATGCTTATACTTTGGGTGTGGTTGCATTTGTTTTGCCTTTTGTCTTGAGATCTGGCCCACAGCAAGAGGTGTGTATCTCTTCAAAGGTCCTTTCTACTGGTTCCTTTGAGGACCTAGCCCTGTCTGATGGCCTATAATATTTCTTTTTTTCTTTTTTTTTTTTGTGGCACCGGGGATTGAACTCACAACCTCGCGCCTGCCAGGGCAGGCGCTTAAGGCACTGAGCCAAACTCCCAGCCCTGGTTTTTTGAGGCAGGGTCGCACTATGTAGCTCAGGCCGGCCTTGTGCTCGCGTCGTAGCCCAAGCCGGCCTTGAACTCACAACGCTCTGCCTACCTCAGCCTCCCGAGTGCTGGGATTAAAGGCGTGCGCCACCACGCCCGGCTTACTACCTATAATATTTCTAACTAACTCAGTTGCCTGTAACAGTGAGACCCTGTCTCAAAAAATAGGGTGGCACGAGGTTGTGAGTTCGATCCCTGGAACCAAAAAAAAAAAAAGTATATGTATTGATGTTCATTCCCTGCCCCTGACCCCCTCTTGTAGTCCAAACTCGGTGCTGACAAGCCCCAAGGAGAGGTCTATGGGGTCATTGGTTTCCACTCTGTAGCTGTACACCCCTCTTGCCACACAGCCTGTAAGTCAGCCTTCCACCTCTGACCTGGGTTCCTGTCCTCTCCCGCCCCAGACACACCCTCAAACTTCCATCCCTGACTTTGCCCACTCAGAAATGATTCCACAGGAGGTGAATAAGGGCAAGACTTTATTTGTGGCACAGGGTTTCAATAAGGCAACCAGTCTGACAAACATGCACAGCCCCCAAGATGAGGAGCGTAAGTTGCCGTGAGTACATGACAGGCGGGAGGGAGTCTTCTGTCCTTGGAAAGTCTTGCCATGGTTGTCCAGGAGAGGAGGAGCACAGTCAGGCAGCATCTCCTTAGCAGAGACCTCAAGGGCCCTCAGGGTGCAGGGCACAGTCTGAGCTCAGCAGTCCACAGGCACAGTAGCCAGGCCCCCACTCAAATGGGCAGGGCCCCTGCCAGGACGTGTGTTGAAGGGCGTGGAGTTGAGAGGCACCCCAAAAGCTGGGGCTCCTTTCCTCTTCGGGTTCCTGCCTGCTCTTGGCCTGGGTCTTCAGTAGCTTCCTGGGGCGTCCCAGACTGCAGCAGATACTCTGGGCCTGGCTGTCTCTACTGACATTGGCCTCTCCTGGCTGCCTCGGTGTGGCCTGTGAAACGCCGATGGTAGCTTCTGCCTCGCCTTGCAGCCACTGGAGCTCCTCTGTGGTGCCGGCCATCGGTTCCTGGACCTGTGGGTCTCGGCCGTGTTTCTGTCCCCTGGCTGCTCCGCCAACGGCTCCAGCTTGCAGGTCAACCCAGTGCAGCGACTGGCCTTCGTGGGAGTCGACCTCTCCACACCTCTGGCAGGAACGGCGGCACAGTGCCTCAAAATTATCCAGCGCCCAGGCCCAAGCCTGTTCTGGGTTCAGGCCTGGTGGCTCACGGGGCTCTGCATGCACCCAGTCTAGCTTCTGCTCTCCCGAGGCTGATGAAAGGAGAGCCATGGCTGCAGCCTCCCCAGCAGGCCAAGCCAGGAGAGAGGGCCCCTGTGTCTGCTGCTGGCTGGGCCTCCTCATATAGTGTGGGGCCTAGAGCTCAAAGCCAAGGGTGGGGACATGTATGCTCATCTGGGCTGGGCCACTCAGTGGTTCAGGGCCTCAGGGGATTAGGCCACAAATTGAATTCCTCAGGATAGGCCTTTGAAACTCCTTGGGTTTACATGGAATCCTGGAGGAGCAGAATGGGGTGCCCTGGGAACAGTGATCCAAGGCCGGGGCAGCTTTTCTTGGCTACACGGAATCTCACTGTGCTAGAGTTGCCTGGACCAATGATGTTCTTAGGTCTCATTCTCCTCCCATGGCTGAGAGGCATCTCCTGGCTTTAGAGACCCTACTCTGGGAGCCTGCACCCTGGACTAAGATCAGGGACTCCTGCATGGTGGAGCTGCATTGAGAAGCCAGTTTTAATTTGCTTTGCTTTACTTTTGTTCTTGGAACAAAAGTCACCATGCAATTCAGGCTGGCCACCTAAGTGCTTGGATCTCGGGTATACCTTACTACACTCTGCTTCAGAATGGAGGGTTATTGTGCCTTTCTTTTTTCCTCTGATGGACTCTACACATTTCAGGCCTGGAATTGCAAGTGTGCACCGCCATTGTCAGCGAACCTGCTTTTCATGTTTACCTGAGCAAGTAAGGAAATGAAGAAAGGAACCATTTGGTTGAGTGGAGGAAAGGAGAGTCCTGGGCCTTCTCAGAATTGTTGTTCTTCATTCCTCTTTTTTTTTTTTTTTTTTTTTTTTTTTTTTTTTTTTTTTTTTTTTTTTTTTTTTTTTTTTTTTTTTTTTTTTTTTTTTTTTTTTTT
>RJWM01007003.1:41392-65172 GCA_004363535.1 Dasyprocta punctata | reverse complement strand
ACTACTTCCTGCTGGACCAGGGCATCATGTTGGGGTTTAGGAGAATTGCCAGGATGACAGTTGATGCCCATGTAGAGGCTAGTACCAGGTGTTTCAGCCAGGACAAGGAGTTTCTCATTGATGAGTGTTCCCATCCTAGATTGGAGAAATAAAAAGACAAGGTGTTCTGAGGAGGCAGATCACTACCATAATTAAAGGACCAAGGAGAGGTAGAAAGAAAGGTGCCCTTGATCCAAATGTGTCATTCCATCAGGGCCATGGTAAAGAAGAATCTGAAAAATGAGCATGGAGTTGGGAGGTGTGAAGTTACAGGAGACAATTATTCCCCCATCTGAAAGGGTAAAAGTAAAAGTAAAAGTGTAGATAGGGCTTGTCCTTGGTCCAGGGGTTGAGCTGAAGAGAATGGGGAGCATGAGAAATGTAAGGCCTGACAGTTAAATCATGTTTGGGAAATTATGGACTAGGGGTTGGGAGGGCTGTGGCTGTGTCACTATAAGTGAGACAAGAGTCCAGACTTAGAGGGGTCTCATGTTTAACTAAACAACTAAGGGTGGAGAAAACTAAGATAGTTATTATGTAGAGCAGCATGAAAACAATTTTATGTATAATGTGGGAGTCTTTAGGAGAGACTGCTCAGAGTCCTATAGCAAAAATATAACTAATTAAAGGTAAGGGATCAGGAACCAAATAGGATAACAAAACATGACTTAGTCTGAAAGTTGTGGCTGGGGGCCATTGGTGAGACAGACATAGGTTGGAGATAGGAGATGTGATGACCACTCAGGATGTTTAGAGTCAGGGGAGTTAGGGTTAGGAGGACACCACTAGCTTGAGTGGCATGGAACCAGAATGACAGTCCAGCAACCTTGACCACCATTGGAGTTGCAAGGAAGACCAGGTAGGGACCACTCCACTTTGGTTGTAGTCCTGTGGATTTAGAAGATTTAAGATAAATTACATCTCCTGGGGATATGGGAGGATCTGGTTTGCTCCCATCAGAGGGTTTGGGAAGACAAAGAGCATCATGTTGTCGTAACAAATGTCAGAGGAAGGAGAGGATTGGGATGTAGTCAGCAAGAGGAGGGAGACTTTGGCAGGTAAGAAGATTGGGGAGTTGGAATGGTCAGTCATACATGAGTTTAAAAGGGCTTAGAAAAGTAGCCTGGGGAAGTGTTCTGAGCTTGGCTAAGGCTAGGGGAAGAAGTTGAGGCCAAGGTGGGTGTAGTTATAAATGAGTTTTGTGAGGTGATTGGAGGATAAGAGCTTTGGGGAGGGAGAAGATAAAGGAGAAGTTAAGCTTTTGGAGATCTCTACCTAAAAGGGGTGTGGGACTGTATTGGTTTGATCCTGTGACCCCTTCAAGGCCTCATGTAATTTGGATGGGGCTGAGTCTGGCATTCATGATTGATTTGTTGTCTAGTACTGAGATTGGTGGTGTGAGTGCTGCACCCACCAGGGGTGCAGCCGATTTACAGAATAAGGGTAGGAGGACCACGTGTTTTGCTCTCTCTCACCAGTTCACCTTGCTGTTTGGTGGGGTTGGGAGGGCTGTGGCTGTGTCACTATAAGTGAGACAAGAGTCCATGAATGGCTGCCCTGCCACGCCATGCTGCCTTGGAACCAACTGTGTATGGACCAAAACCCCTGAGAACTATAAGAATCAAACCTTTCCTTCCCTAATTTTGGATGACAGGTATTTTGTCTCAGCAATGAGTGAAAAGTAACTAAGACAGGGACCTACTGGTATTACTAGAAAGCTATGGGTGAAGAAGAGAGTCTGGAACCTGCATGGAATGGGCCCTGTTTAAAAAGGCTGTGTAGGTTGGCCATCAACAACCACTACAGAGACTGAGGATTTAATACAACAGCCTGAAAACCCAGGAAGAACATTATACATGGCCTCATGTCTATATGTACAGAGGATTTTACCTGAGACCTCCAGTGAGACTTGGGGCTTCAAGAAGGATACCTTAACGGGGACTGTGGTCCCCAAACACCATCAGCCTTCAGCAACAAGTCCAAGTAGATCATTCAGCAGCAAATCCAGTGGTGATGAGATCTCCTGTGAGGGCAAGGAATTGGAGGATGGTTTACCTGCTCTCTGGCAGCTAGGACAGTTGCTTTTCCAATGATCCTTGAGATTGCAGAGAGGGCAGGGCCCCAGAGGAACTTGTAGGTTGGGGCATTCTCTTTCCCAATGTCTTTCCTTGTCACACGTGAAGCATGGTCTGGGAGGGGCTCGGGCAGCTTTACCTTGTTTTGGTTTACCTGTCTTAGGAGCCCCAAGTGCCACTGCTAAAAGATCAGACTGATATTTACCAAGTTTCTCTTTTTTGTGCATCTTTTTTCTCCTTTTGAGTTTTATCTCTGTTGTTGAACACATGAAAAAGCCATATTAAGACTGTCTCCCTAGCCGGGCGTGGTGGCGCACGCCTTTAATCCCAGCACTCGGGAGGCTGAGGTAGGCGGAGCGTTGTGAGTTCGAGGCCGGCTTGGGCTACAACGCAAGCGCAAAGGCCGGCCTGAGCTACACAATGCGACCCTGCCTTGAAAAACCAGGGCCGGGAGTTTGGCTCAGTGCCTTAAGCGCCTGCCCTGGCAGGCGCGAGGTTGTGAGTTCAATCCCCGGTGCCGCAAAAAAAAAAAAAAAAAAAAAGACTGTCTCCCTGTGGGGTTTGAGGGCCTTTTGTAGTTTCACCGAAATGTCAGAAGCAGACTAAGAAATAAAATGAGTTAATAGTAGTTGTCCCTTCATGAGAGTCTGGGTTTTTATTAGTAGACTTCATTAGGGTGTCTCTAAGACGTGAGAGGAACATAACAGGGTTTTGATGTCTTGGGTCTTTATTGACCTTGGAGGGTGAGGGCCAAAATATTGACTATCCTCTTAGCCCATCTATCTCTCTAATTTTTGGTTTTTAAACTTTAGTTGTTGAACTAAAGAAGAAAAGATTGATAACAGTACAATGCAGTAGAGGCAGTAAGCTTAACATACCCAAATATCAAGCATGTTAGAACACTAAATGGAACCATTATTTTCTATTAACCATGGGTGTTTCAACATTTGACATAACATTTTGTAACACAGCTGAATTTGCATTTTTTATCTAATAAATAAGAAACTTTTAAATTTTTGTTTAAAAATGATCATTTGGCTGGTGAGCTCATGTTGGTTTGACTTGAATCTCCTGGCTGGAGCACAAGAAAAAAGCAGATTTCTGGATCTGAAAGATGTACAATTGAAGCCATGAATATACCATAAGATTGGCAATAATGAATTGTCTTAACCATAGGAAACCTTTGCATTAGCATCAGGAACCTTAATATTTTTTATAACTTTAGTGGAGTGTCTCCCACAATGGAGATTATTGGGGCCTCCAATTAATGAATAAGAACTGGTTAAATGTTACCAGGCAGCTGCTTTTTTATTGATCAACTGAAGTCCTGTCCAACAATCTTTTTTCACCCCAAGGGATTTTGTTTAACCAGTTTTAGCATCATTTTGACCAGCTGGCAACCCTGGTAGAAGTATGCTTTTTAAATTTGTAACCCAAATAAACCTTGATTAAATGATCTGAAAATGCAAAAGAAAAAGGAAAGGATGGTTGAGCTCAAATAAAAAGAAACAGCTGCTTGTGGATATGACATTTAACATATATAGATGATCTGTACAGATTGCACATAACAGACAAATATCTTACATAATCAGAGTGCACTCAAATATATTTGGCCAAATTAAGCTATAATTTACACATGTAAGTATAATGACTAGAGAGAACTCTTTTGTAGGTCAATTAACAGAGATCTCTTGAAATAAGAATAGCAGGTCCAGGGTCATATTTAGTAGTATTTGTTTGATGTCTATGATCTACTTCCTCTCAAGCTGTTTGTCATAGCTGAGCCCACTCTCATGAGCTTAGGGTGGTATTTAGAATCACATAAACATCTCTGAAATGTAAATCATAACAGTTATGAATTTAAATTCTCTAATATAATTTTGTGGGTCAACAGAAAAGGAACCTAATTTATGATTAATCTGAGATAAGTCAGCAAGGGAAGAGGGAGCATAAATATGAACTAGTCCCTTGGGACCAGTCTGTTCCTGAAGGGGGAATAGCAATTGAAGCTGAGAAAGCTGTGGAGTGGGAGGTGTAGATAGCCATCAAGCAGCCCAGCAGGCATCTACGGGCAGTTACAGGGTGATTGACCATAAGATGACCACTCTTCACCATGCACAGGGAAGCACAAGATGGCGACTGGTTACCATGTGACCCACAACAAGATGGCTGCTGCCAGTGACATGGTAAGGAAGCACAAGATGGCAACTGGTCATCATGTGACCTACAATAAGATGGCTGCTGCTGATCACTTGATGAGGGATCACAAGATGGTGGCCATTTACCCTATGACCTGTCACAAGATGGTGGCAGACTGTCACATGGTAGAGGACCACAAGATGGTTGCTGTCCTCCATGTGAGCTGCAGCAAGATGGCTGCCAAGGACCATGTGGTATGGGATCACAAGATGGTGGTTGAATACCATGTAGTCTGCTAAGTGTCTGAAACACTTGAGACTGAGTGTGGCGAGCCAGCAAGGAGAATGCCAACACAGAAGTAGAGGGGATAGAAGAAGTGGGGCTGCCCAACAGGATAGATGGCTCAGGTTGAGGGGATCAAGGAGTCTGAGATTGAGAAGAGTAAAGGAAGAGTTAGAGACTGCTGGGGGTGAGGAAAGGGAAGACAATGAAACAGGGGGCTCAGAAGCCTCTGGTTGAGAAGGCCAAGGGGTTTGAGCTTGGGGATATGAAGGAGGGGCAGTAAAGACAGGAGGCACATCATCTAAAGGGTCTGGTGCAGAGGAAGGGAGAGGTCCCAGTAGAGTGAGCCAGAAGTACTTGGGCCACCAAACATGGCTGAATGAGAGAAGAACAAAAAAGGCCCGGATAGCAGGGATTTTTACCAACTTGCCACCATTGTGACAAAAGTTATATAAATCTTGAAGGATAGAGGGGTCAAATGTCCCCCCTCTAGGTATTGCACTGAAGTCAAGCTGGTAGGTAGGCCAAGCCATCTGGCAGTAAAAGATCGGTTTTTTTAGTTTTATAGCCTTTTTGAGGCCAAGAGCACCAAGATTCCAAACCAGGCACCATAGAGGTATGTTTTCCCCATAGTGACTGAATTAGAGGTGAGCCAAGAGAACAACTCTGCCTTGGGACATGAGAGCTTTTAGCCCTCTCCAAGGAACATGAGACCTGTCCTGGGTCACATTTATCAAAAGAAGTCATCACCTGTTTTGAAAGTGTGACAAGGAAGGTCCTAACATGCATTCTCATCAGCCATCACTAAGAGTGTGGGGTGGGGTCCCAGAGAACAAGAGTGTAACAGTTCTGCCTTGGGCTGCCTGCCCAAGGAACATGGGAACTGCTATCTTTGTCCAGAGACAACAATGAATAGGTTATCTGACATAAACTTATGAATTTCTCAAGCTGAGGACAGCTCTGCCTCAGTTGTCCAAGGTGCATGAGACTGTTATCAACTAAGAAATTGAAACAGAAAACCCGGGATGGAAAGGTGGCTCACCTGTGACAAATGAGGTGGGTCAGTGTTGGTTGCAGGCTAGCAGTGGCAAATAAGCAGGTCCCAGAAGAAGGAAAAATGGATTGTAGGCAGGGGAGCTCAAGACTGGGGGTGACCCCCAGAAGTCAACACACTCTGCTGATCTGAGTCACGGCACCAATATGCTAGGGTTTTCTGGCACAATAGAGAAGCAAAAGTAAAGAGAAAGTGACCTTCATTGAGGACATGGAGAGGAGCCCACAACCCATGGGGTTTGGCATTTTCCTCAGACTGGATACAGGGGGCTGAGGCTTATATATGACCTTTGACCAGAAGTGGCCCTTAGGGTGGGCATTGATGACATGCAAGGAACTGATTGGAATTTTATTTGCATGCACCAGGAAAGGAAGGAAAAAGTTGTAATCAGAACTGAAGAGGGAAGGAGGAGGAAGTGGTCATCAGGGTGCTGTTTTTGCCATGTTAGACCACCATAATATCCTGCAACTGATTCTAGGGCAAAACTCTTTCACCCAGACCTGAAGAAAGAGGAATCTTTACAAACAAGTGTCTTTGCTACTACACAGTTCTCTTGTCTGGCTTAGCCCAGGCCAATCTATGTCTGTTTGGATCTTGGGGTTGTAGGTTTGTTGTGGTTGGTGTTGCTGTAGTGTCTCTCAAGACAGTTACACACTACGCCTTTCAGGCTGACCTTGAACTCACTGTGTAGCCAAGGCTGGCCTGGAACTCAGAGTGATCTACCTGTCTCAACCACCCGTGTGGCACATGCCACCTGCCTGGCCCCAAGACTACCTACATTCCTCTTGGTCTTTTATTGGCACCCTTTTCTTGTTAATGAAGCCCACAGATCATTTTAAGTGTATGTATTGATGTTGATTCCCTGCCCCTGACCCCCTCTTGTAGTCCAAACTCGGTGCTGACAAGTCCCAAGGAGAGGTCTACAGGGTCATTGGTTTCCACTCGGTAGCTGTACACCCCTCTTGCCACACACCCTGGAAGTCAGCCTTCCACCTCTGACCCGGGTTCCTGTCCTCTCCCGCCCCAGACACACCCTCAAGTTTCCATCCCTGACTTCACCCACTCAGAAATGATTCCATAGGAGGTGAGTAAGGGCAAGACTTTATTCATGGCATAAGCTTTCCACAAGGCGACCAGCCTGACAAGTGTGCAATGCCCCCCAAGGTGTGGAGCATAAATTGCCATAAGTATATATTGGGCAGCAGGCTCTTTTGCTACTGAAATATATCCCTGGCCACCTCCTTCAATTTTTACAGATAATTTTGAAAAATATATTAGTCTTTTTTTTTTTTGGCACCAGAGATCGAACTCACAGCCTCGCACCTACCAGACAGGTGCTTAAGCTGCTGAGCCAAACTCCCGGTCCTGGTTTTTTTTGAGGCAGGGTCGCACTATGTAGCTCAGGCCGGCCTTGCGCTCGCGTTGTAGCCGGGCCTCGAACTCACAACGCTCCGCCTACCTCAGCCTCCCGAGTGCTGGGATTAAAGGCATGTGCCACCATGCCCAGCTTGAAAAATATATTAGTCTTGATTGTTTTCTTTTTCTTGTTTTTTTATTTCTCTGTGTAAATTTTTTTAGTTATTTTTGTTTGTGTTTGTGTGTGTGTGTGTGTGTGTGTGTGTGTGTGTGTGTGTGTTAAAGTCTCAATATGTAGTCCAGTGTAGCCTTGATGTCATGGTCATATTCCTTCCTCATCCTCCCAAGTGCTAGGGTTACAGGCATGCAGTACCTTGCCTGGCCTTGTGAGCTGTTTCCTTTTATGGCTTGATACCAATTCAGTGTAATAATATTGGATAAATTTTCCTTCCTCTTATTTCTGGAGTTTCATTGAGTATAGTATTATGTAATTCCATTTTGTTCTCAATATCTGAGACTCTTCCCACACATCTACCATATCTACTGTTCACGTATTCAGTAGAATTTTTTATCTTGGCTTTTTTTTTTTTTTTGTATGGTACTTTTTCATCAAGTGTATTTCTTTGGTAAATTTGTTTTTTGTGTTTTGCACAGTTTTGCTCTGCTCTTTCAATTTTTTATTGCTTTCTTCCACATTCTTATGAGTCAATTGGCTTCTTAGCTCCACTATCTCTTAGTTTATGTCATCTTTTTTGTTTCTCTTTAATCATTTTATGCAGGCAAGCTCTCTGGATTTTGATTTCCTCTCCATCAGTGCCCCTTGGATCTGCTTTGAGAGAGTTGGGAATATTTTGGAGGCAATTTATTGTCATTTTTTCCCAAATCCATTTTATTTCAAGGAGAAAAAGAAAAGAAATTCAAAGAAAAAATACTGAAACAAAATTTCAAAACACTTCAATCAGGGGACAACAATGGCACATACATTGTGCATTGTCATCCCCAAATCATTCACCCAGAGCAAAATACATCTGCATTCAATTGTCTGAAAAATACTATCACAAGTCTTTCTCTTCAATGAACTCAGAAAAATCAGTAATATAACTACCTTTTTTAAAAATCCATTTTATTCATAGATAGAAAGAAAGAAAAAAGAAGAAAAAACTTACAACAAAATTTTGAAGTACATCAATCAGGGGGTAACAATGGTACATACATTGTGCGTTGTCATCCCCAAATCATTCACCCAGACATCTGCCTTCAATTGTCTGAACAATACCAGTGGAAATGTTTCTTTTCAGCAAACTCAAAGAAATCAGTACTATAGCTATCTTAACTATTTTTATGTACATATATGTACACACATATATATATATATGTTTTTTCTTTCATTTTGTCACACTAATGAGACAATACAATGTTTACACATGTGTGTCTTATTTATTTCACTAATGAGTATGTTCTCAAGATGCATCCACTTACCTATAGAAGTGTCCAGTGTATCATTGTTATGGCTGAACAGTACTCCACTGTATAAAAATACAACATCTTTTTTTATCCATTCCTCAGTTGATGGGCATTTTGGTTGTTTCCAAGGTCTGGCTATTATAAACTGCTGGTATAAATATTGGTGCACCTATATCTCTGTGGTATAATGTCTTTAATTCTTTTGGGAAGATAACCAGAAGCGGAATACCTGGGTTGAATGGGATCTCCATTCAACCCAATTTGAGGAATATCAACAACAACTTCCACAGTGGTTGCACCAGTCTGCACTCCCACCAACAATGGAAAAGGGTTCTTTTTTCCTCACAGCCCCTCCCACATTTGTTATTGATTTCTTGATTTTAGCCATTCTTTTTCTGGTGAGGTGGAATCTCAATGTTGTTTTAATTTCCATCTCTCAAATGATCAGTGATATTGAACATTTTTTCATGTATTTATTTGCTGTATTTCTTTATCTGAGAAGTGTGTTCATCTCAGATGCCCATTTTTGGGTTGGGTCTTTAAACCTGAGAGGACTGATATTTTTGAGTTCTTTACATGTTCTCAATAGTAATCCTTTATCTGAGGGACAGCTGGCAAACATTTTCTTGCACATTGTGGGTTGTCTCTTCACTCTGTTGGTGGTTTCTCTTGCTGTGCAAAAGATTTTCAGTAGGATGAGATCCCATTTGTTGATTTTTTGTAATAGTTCCTGTGCAATCTGGGTTTTGTTCATAAAGTCTTTGCCTACACCAATGTCTTCAAGAGCTTTACCTATTCTATCTTCCCTCAGATTTAATGTTTCTGTTTTAATCTTAAAATCTTTGATCCAGCCAGGCATGGTGGTGCACGCCTTTAATCCCAGCACTCGGGAGGCTGAGGTAGGTGGAGCGTTATTGTAATCTCAAATAATGAGTACGGTAATCCAAGTATTATAATCCTTTCTCTTGTCTTCCTCACAATCCAAGAAATTATATTTATAATTCCACTGAGATGTTATTGGAATCCTGATAAGTTAATTCCAATCTACCACCTCCAATGCAACCCACAGCAAGAATAAAGATTCCAAGACATATTCAAGGTTAAGGGCAGCCAAGGGGTCCTGAGTCCAATCCTCGTGAGGACAAGTGGACAAAGGCCTTGATCTTAGGCCTCTCCCAGAATTTATTAACTAGTGAAGTAAGGGGGTGGCTTGAGGATGAGTGACAGTGAGGGTGGTGGGAATTACATGAGTAACCTGAGCTGGCTAGCAAGGTAGTCAGAAAGGTATCTCTGCAAAATGCAGATGAAGATACGCAAGGGGCTCAATTTGCACAACCCAATCAAGATAGCAACTGAATTGTTTTAGGAGGCTGCTGCTTCAGTTTCTGATATGCAAACTTTATGCCCTGGGAACTCACAGCCTCTTTCTTGAGGCTCATCCCCAGTCAATATTCCTGGAGCTCACTGGCTCTGCCATCCCACTGTGCTTTATACATCTTACAAAGGTCACTTTGGGAGGAAACAGGACACTGTCTGATGGCTTTAAAGACTACACACCAGTACCTGCTTCTGATATGTAAACTTTATGCCCTGGGAACTCATAGCCTCTTTCTCGAGGCTCATACCCAGTTGACATTCCTGGAGCTCACTGACTCTGCCATCCCGCTGTGCCTATACACATTATAGAGATCACTATGGGAGACAGCAGGACACTGTCGGATGGCTTTAGAGATTACATATCAGTACCTCAGCTAGCCTTATTTGCAATGCTTAGGGCCAATTGAAGAGAGAAGGAAATACCATAGTCAGCTCTGTATACATCAACATAAGGAAATAAGTTTCGATATAATCAAAGTTGCAGCAATTGTTCTGCATTCAAGGGGACCCGCTCAAGTTGTCTCCCACAGAGCATTGTGAGTTCTGTGGCTTGGGCTACAACAGGAGCGCAAGGCCGGCCTGAGCTACACAGTGTGAACCTGCCTCAAAAAACCAGGGCCAGGAGTTTGGCTCAGTGGCTTACGTGCCTGTCAGGCAGGCATGAGGTTGTCCCGGTGCCACAAAAAAAAAAAATCTTTGATCCATCCTGATTTTAGCTTAGTACATGGTGAAAGACATGGGCCCAGTTTTAATCTGCAGCATGTGTTGAGCCAGTTTTTCCAACATCATTTATTAAAGAGGCTTTCTTCCAGTGAATATGTTTGGCACCTTTGTCAAACATAAGGTGGTTTAGTGTGGATGCAGTTGTTTCTACATCTTCTAATCTGTTCCATTGATCTTTGGGTCTGTTTTTTTGCCAGTTCCACACTGTTTTTCTTTTTTGTTTTTTGGGTTTTGATTTTTTTTTTTTTTTACTGGGGATTGAACTCACAACTTCACACCAGCTGAGAAGGTGCTTATGCCACTGAGCTAAATCCCAGTCCTTTTTTTTTTTTTTTTTTTTTGCGGCACCAGGCAGGGATGGAACTCACAACCTTGTGCCTGGCAGGGCAGGCGCTTAAGGCACTGAGCCAAACTCCCGGCACTGGTTTTTTGAGGCAGGGTCGCACTATGTAGCTCAGGCCAGCCTTGTGCTCACGTTGTAGCCCAAGCCGGCCTCGAACTCACAACGCTCCTCCTACCTCAGCCTCCCAAGTGCTGGGATTAATCCAGCCCTATTTTTTGAGACAGGCTCTCACTATGCAGTTCAGGCTGGCCTTGAACTCACTTTGTAGCCCAGACTGGTCTTGGACTCACAACAATCCTCCTGCCTCAGCCTCCCAAGTGCTGGGATTAAAGGCATGTGCCACCACGTCTGGCAATACTACACAGTTTTAATCACAGTAGCTTTATAGTATAATTTCAAGTCAGGGATTGTGATGCCCCTATCTTGTCTTTGTTGCCCAGGATTGCCTTTGATGTTCTAGGTCTCTTCTCATTCCAGATGAATTTTTGGATTATTTTCTCTAATTCTGTGAGATATGCTATTAGAATTTTTATTGGAATTGCATTGAATCTCAATAACAATTCAGAAGTATGGCCATTTTTACTATATTGGTTCTTCTTACCCAAGAGCAGGAATATCTCTCCATTTTCTAATATCCTCTTCAATCACCTTTTTCAGAGTACTATAGTTTTCAATATAGAGGTCTTTTACATCTTTCATTAGATTGATTCCTAGGTATTTCTTTTTTATTGGATGCTATTGTAAAAGGTATTGTTTTCCTGATTTCTCTCTCAGCGAGTTTGTTATTTATGTACAAGAAGGCTATTGATTTTTGAGTGTTGACTTTGTAACCAGCTACATTACTGAATTTGCTTATTAAATCTAAAAGTCTTTTTGTGGAGTTTTTGGGGTCTTCTAAGTAGAGTATCACGTCATTGGCAAATAATGATAGTTTATCTTCTTCCTTTCTTATCTTTATTCCTTTTATTTCTTTCTCTTGTCTAATTGCTCCAGCTAAAGTTTCCAAGACTATGTTGAATAAGACTGGAGACAGTGGACATCCTTGTCTTGTTCCTGATTTTAGAGTGAAAGCTTTTAGTTTTTGTCCATTTAGTATTACATTGATTGTTGGTTTGTGATAGATGGCCTTTATCAGGTTGATATAAAGACCATCTATTCCAATTTTCCATAGGGTTCCTATCATGAATGGGTTCTGGACTTTGTCAAAAGCTTTTTCTGCCTCTATCGAGATGAACTTATGACTTTTCTCCTTGGTTCTGTTAATATGGTATATTACATTTATGGGTTTATGTATGTTAAACCATCCCTGCATCCCTGGGATGAATCCCCCTTGATCATGGTGTATAATCTTTTAGATGATTTGTGGCAGTCTGTTTGCCAGTATCTTATTGAGGATTTTTGCATTGATGTTCATTAGGGAGATTGGCCTATAATTCTCTTTCTTATTTGGGTCCTTCTCTGGTTTTGGAATCAGAGTAATGCTTGCTTCCAGGAATGAATTTGGGAGTATGGTTTCCCTTTCAATATCATTAAGGAGTTTGAGAAGTGGTGTTAGGTCTTCACTAAATTTCTGTAGAATTCAGCAGTGAATCCACCAGGGCCTGAGCTTTTCTTCATTGGTATGTTTTTAATTATATCTTCTATTTAATTTATTGATATTGGGTTATTTAGGATTTTTATGTTTTCTTGATTCAGCTTTGGTAATTCATATTATCTAGGAATCTGTCCATCTCTTCTGTACTTTCCATCTTGTTAGAATACAAGTTTTCAAAGTAGGTATAGATGATTTTCTGGATTTCTGCAGGGTCTGTTGTGATTTCATCCTTTTCATTCCTAATTGCACAAATTTGAGTCTTTTCTTTCCTTTTTTTGGATAGGGCTGCCTAAGGGTTTGTCAATTTTATTTAATCTTTCAAAGAATCAACTCTTTGATTCATTGATTCTTTGTATTTTTTTTAGTCTTCAGTGTGTTAATATTTGCTCTGATCTTTATAATTTCCACACTTGTATGACCTTTTGATTTAGCCTGCTCTTCTTTTTCTAGAAGTTTGAGGTTCAACATTAAGTTGTTTATATGTGTTGGCTCTGTTTTCCTGATACAGACATTTACTGCTATAAATTTTCCTCTTAAAACTGCTTTCTGCCAGGTGTGGTGGTGCATGCCTTTAATCCCAGCACTCAGGAGGCTGAGGTAGGAGGAGCGTTGTAAGTTCGAGGCCTGCTTGGGCTACAATATAAGCACAGGTCTGACCTGAACTACATAGCACAAACCTGTCTCAAAAAACTAGGGCTGGAAGTTTGGCTCAGGGGTTTAAGTGCCAGCCTGGTAGGCACAAAATTGTGAGTTCGGTCCTCAGTGCCACACACAAAAAAAGACTGCTTTCATTGTGTCGCACAAGTTCCAGTATGTTGTATTGTCATTATCATTCAACTGCCAAAACTGTCTAATATCTTCTTTAATTTCATCTGTGACCCATTAATTGTTCAGTAGGGTGCTATTTAATTTCCATGTGTTTATTAAGTTCTTGTGGTTACTTTTGGCATGGATTTCCAATTTCATTGCACTGTGGTCTGATAGTATACATGGGGTAATTTCAATTCCTTTACATTTACTTAAGTAAGTTCTATGCATCACTATATGGTCTATTTTGGAGAATGTCCCATGTGCAGCTGAGAAGAATGTGTATTCCAATGTTGTGGGATGGAACACTCTGTAGACATCTACTAAGTCCATTTGCTCAAAAGTTTGATTTAGTTCTAATATTTCATTATTTTTTTGTCTAGTAGATCTGTCTTTTTGTGTCAGTGAAGTATTGAGGTCTCCCAATACAATTGTATTAAGGTTTATTTGATTTTTCATGTCCATTAGTAATTGTTTTATATAACTGGGTGCACTGGTATTTGTTGCATATATATTTATGATTGTTATCTCTTCCTCTTGGATTATTCCCTTTACCAGGATGTAGTGACCTTCTTTACCTCTCTTAATCAGTCTTGACTTAAAATTCATTTTGTCTGCAAATAGAACAGCTACCACCTTGCTTTTTACTGGATTCCTGTTGCATGTAGTATTGTTTTCCATCCTTTAAATTTCAGCCTATGAATTTTTGAATTAAATGTGTTTCTTGTATGCAGCATATTGTTGGATCTTGCTTCTTGCTCCATTCTACCAGTCTGTGTCTTTTGACTGGTGAATTGAGACCATTAACATTGATGGTTTAAACTGATATATATTGATTTATCCTTGTCATGTTATTTTCCTGCCATTGGCTACTTGGCTACCCCCTCCTTTTTTCTTTTTTTTCTTTTTTTTTTTTCTTTTAACTGTTTGTCTTTCCTGGTAGATTCCTTCTATTGTGGTTCATGGAGCTGTAGTCCTTATTATCTCTTTGTAGAATGTCCCTCAGAATATTTTGGAGTGCTGGTTTGGTGGTCATAAATTTCCTCAGACATTCTTTGTCATGGAAGTATCTTATTTCTCCATTAATTTTGAAAGATAGCTTTGTGGGGCACATCAATCTGGTTGAAAACCGTTTTCCTCTGGAACTTGGTGTACTTCACTCCAAGCTTTCCTTGACTTGAGAGTTTGTGCTAAGAAGTCAGCTGTGATTCTAATGGGCTTTCCTTTATAGATGATTTGTTTCTTTTCCCTAACAGTTTTTAAGATTCTATTCTTGTGTTGAATTTCTGGAATCTTGACTAAGATATGCCTGGATGTAGATATTTTTATTATTGTTGCTAATTAGAGTTCTATATGCCCCACTTATTTGTATATCAAATTCTTTTTCTCTACAGAAAAGTTATCTGTCACAGTATCTGTGAACATGTTTTTAATGTCATTTGTGGTATCTCCTGCTTGTTTGTTGACTCCAATTAATCTTAAGTTATTCTTCATTATCCAGCAGCTGCTGGATTGATTTCTCGTGGTCCCTTGCTAGTTTTGAGAACTCTTCCTTTTCTTTGTCACTAACTGCAAGCCTGTCTTCAATATCTGAGATCCTTTCCTCACATTGGCCTAATCTTTTTCAAATACTTTCAGTGGAGTTTTTATTCTCCTGGATATCTGCTTGAATCTGCTTTATGGATTCCACTTCTTTCCTGTGCTGAGCTAATTTTCTTGGGTTTTTTTGTTTGTTTGTTTTGTTTTGCTTTGTTTTGTTTTGTTTTTTGTCTTGTCAGCTCTAACTTCATTAAGCATGCTGTGTTTAGCAATCTCTGTAACTCAGAGATTGTTTCTGATTTCTTTTTTTCCAGAGCCTCATTCAATAGCTTTGTTGTTGTCACTTCAGACACACCTGGTGGGGAACTTCTGGATTGCCCCACTTCACTGACCCCTGAATTTGCATTTTATTGAACTGGATGTCTGGGGTTTCATTTTGCTTAAGTGTCTTCTCATTTTCTTTTCTCTCTCTTTAGTTTAATTCCTGGGGTGATAATTATAAATTGCCTATGGTGGATTGCTGTATTGCTAGTATTTAGACCCTTAGGTGATGATTGATCCTCTGGGGCATCTTCCAGATGTATCTGGTTTTTGGGTTTTGAGTCTATTGGAAGACCTTACCTCTTCAGTTTGTTGGAGATGAGAAGTTACTTGTTTGGTCTAGTCCCTGGTTCTTTGGTACTGTGCCACCATATTTTCTATGACCCTTAGTTAATCTCAGTCATGGATTACCATGACCAACAGCTGTTTAGAACAATTATGTCAAGTTTGGCTATAGTGGTACCAATAGCATCAAACACAGTCTAGAAAACAACAAACTGAGCTAACCCATAATTTGCAACTTTTAATCATATAAACTAGATTTGTGATTACATAACATATCATAAAACAAATCAGAAAATTATATGCAATAAATCAGTCCATAATATGTCAATTTTTCCCTCAAGGGTTACAATTTAAAATGAATTAAGGAGCCGAGCATGGTGGTGCACACCTTTAATCCCAGCACTCGGGAGGCTGAGGTAGGAGGAACGTTGTGAGTTCAAGGCTGGCTTGGGCTACAATGTGAGTGCAAGGCCAGCCTAAGCTACACAATGCAACCCTGCCTCAAAAAACCAGGGTTGGGAGTTTGGCTCAGTGACTTAAGCACCTGTCTGATGGGCGCAAGGTTGTGAGTTCAATCCCCAGTGCTGCAATAAATAAATAAATAATAAAATGAATTAAGGAAGAAATAGAGAAGTGGAAAAAGAGGAAGACATTATAAGTAAGGTTGGAGGACAAAGAGAGATCATGCCAACTTGGGGGAACAGGTCAGAAAACTGAAGGAAAAGAGACATGGAAGATACAAAAGGAAGAACAGGACAGAACCACAGAGATTAGAAACTACATTCACACTCATATAAAAACAATGAAGGAGAAAGAGAAAAAAAGAAGAAAAAGAAAAGAAAAAGAAAAACAAACAGCCCACTTTCAGAATTCTCTCTGGTTTCACTAGTTGACAGCCTGTGGATAGAGTCCTGAATCATGCCAATCTATCCCAGCAAGCCAATAGTTGCTTTTTGGTGAAGTAGTGGATAATCTCAGCAGGCCTGCCCTTAGACCAGACCCATTGGGCTTGCCATAGTCTAAGCAATTTCCACAGGTGTCTTGGTTACTTTTCTCTCATTGTGGAGACAAATATCTGATGCTCAAAATGAAGAAAGGAAAGGTTTATTTAGCTTAAAATTTCTTGAAGGTTTCAGTCCATACTCAGCTGGCTCCAAGGCAGGGTGGCATGGCTAAGGGGTAACCATTCATGGTGGCCAGAAGCAACAACAGTGAAAAGAACAAAAAAAAAAGGAAAAGCATGCCTCCTTCCATCCTTATATTGTATGTCAGCTCTGCCCCTGGGCACATGCAGCACTCACACCACCAATCCCATTGCTAGACAATGAGCCAATCATAAATGCTAAATTTAGTCACTTCTGTGATTGTATGAGGCTTGGGGGGGCATCCAAACACAAACCATAACATTCCATCCCTGGTCCCCCAAAGACTCATGTACATCCTTTATACAAAAGACATTTAGTCCATCTCCAAGAGTTGCCAAAATTCTTTCAGTTTCAGCATTGCTAAAGAGTTCAAATCCCACCTCTCCACTGAGATTTAAGGCAAACTCATAACTGTAACACCATGTATGAATGAAAACAAAGTTAAACACTTCCAACATTCAATGGCACAAGATAAACATTACTACTTCAAAGGGTATAAACAGGGAGATACAAAGGAATAGAACCAAAGGAAGTCCAAAATCCAGCAGGGCAAGCATTAAGTCCTGGAGTTCCATCCTTGGCGTTTGAAGCAATCTGGGTGCACACTCCAAAAGGCTTGAGTGACTCCACCCCTGTGGCATTTCCAGGGGTTTAAGCTCTCAGGGCTTCTCTCTTAGACCCACTCTGCTCAATCCTTACAACTTTCCTTAGATGATCCACACTCCTGGCTTTTTCAAACTTCTGGGTCCTCCACTGTACCTTTGGCTTCACACACTGCCCTCTCAGGGGCACACTGCCTGGCCTCCAGGCCTGCTTCTAAAATCAGGGTGGTGACCTTTTTAACCTCAGAACTCATGCTTCCTCCATGTGCCTAAGACCAGCACCACGTGGAATGCTGCCATGGTCTGCTGCCAGCTGTAGCCAGGGTTTCCTCTTTCTTGGCTGTAGGGGTTGAGTGCCTGGATTGCTGGGCACTCTGAACCTGATTATAAGGAGCAGAATCTCTATGTTGCTGCCATTCTGGAACCTGGTGCAGCTGTCACCATTTTGGAAGCTCATTAGGCTTCTGCCACCATTCTGGAACATGGTGCTTTGCAGCTTTCTCTTCCAAGCAAAATCTTTGAGGCTGCAAAGAGTAGAGACCCACCATCACTTCCCATGGTGCTCCCAGGCTCTTTTTTATTTCCCTGTTCCTTCTTGGCAATTGGGATCTCAGCTCTCTCTTTACAGTCCACAGCTTTCCAGCCAAACTCACAACATTTTAAATCACCATACTGGGCTCTTTGCTCTTGATTTGCAACACAAATATGGCTAAAAGTTCCCAACAATAGCCATGCCACTGCCTCAACATTCAACTGCCTTGAAATTTCTTCTGCCAGATTAATCAGTCCACCACCCTTAATCTCAGTCTCAGGCAAAGTCTCTGGAAATGAGCAGAATGTGAACAAACTTTCTGCCAAGCCATAATACATGTCATCTGAAGTCCAACAACCAATGCAATTCTTCTTTCCAACAGAAACCTCCCAAGTCTGATCTTTACTGGCAGGCTTTCTCCTAAGCTGTGACCAGAATCTCTCCTACAGAACAGCCTAAGATATTCCAGCTCTATGCATTCAGGTGACATCTCTGAACCTTTCCAAACTCTTCCCACAAGTCATTCCCAAAGGCTCTTGAACCACATGGTCAGGTACAGTCACAGCAACAACCCCACTCCTTTGGTACCAAATTCTGTCTTGGTTACTTTTCTCTCATTGTTGAGACAAAATACCTGACTCCCAAAATGAAGAAAGGAAAGGTTTATTTATCTTGCAGTGTTTGGAGGTTTCAGTCCACATTCAGCTGGCTTCAAGGCAGGGTGACATGGCTGAGGGGCAGCCATTCGTGGTGGCTACAAGTGACAAAAACAAAATGAGAAAAGAGAATAAAACACACCTTCTTCCCTCCCTTATATTGTATGCTAGCTCTGCCCCTGGGCGGATGCAGCACTCACACCACCAATCCCAGCACTAGGCAATGAACCAATCACAAATGCTAGGTTCAGCCATCTCCATGACTGCATGAGGCTTGGGGGGCCACTTAGACACAAACCATAACAACAGGTCTGCACACAGCTGGAAGCCTAGAAAACTCCAGTAGCAGTTCTGGGTTCTGGGTTTATACAACCCATCTCTAAATCACTCTCTCCCTGTGGCAGGACCAAGTCCTCTGCACTCACTGCCAGCCACTGCAGTACACCACGTCCACTGCTCCCCTCTACTGCCACATCTCTCTGCAGAGGCCTCTGGGGTCGCCAGCCATCACTGTCATTGTGACCATGCATCCCCAGGTTCAAACAGCTCCTCTCATGCAGTGAGTCCCATCTCAGGGTGAAGGTGCTGCCAGCTACCACCTTCTTCCTTGAAGAGTTTTTCTTTTTACCTTCTCTGTGGGCTTCAATTCACACTTCAGATTCTTCCTGGGTTCAAGGTACCCACTTCCTTCCTTCTTGTCTTCCCCACAGTGTTATATTCCAGTCTCTGAACAGTGACTCTCAGAGAGGCTGTTTTCTCTGCTGCTTACCATGGCACCATCTTCCCAGGAGTCCCATTGCCATGTTTTCTCATGCTTCTATTTTTTTGTTTCTTTTTGTGCTAAGAGTTGACATCAAATAGAGTGAAGGAATTTGTTGGTGATACGAAGATTTCTTTAATTAGGTTCTGTTTTCCAGTGATTTGTTTGTGGCTTTATTTTTCGAGAGGTTTACACTTCAACCTATTCAGTTCAACTGGATTGGGCCCTGTCACTGTGTTGTAAGGAGAGAATTTTCTCTGGTTATAACAGTGTCAATGTGTCCATTTCAAACATTATAGCTTGTTTTGATAAATGCATCCTTTTATTAATACCTCTGGCAGACTATACTGTGCTGCTATTTGTGGTTCTTCTGAATGTGGAGGGTAGGGAGAAGACAAGAAGAGAAAAAGGAGGGAGCTATGTCAATGGGAAGAGAGAGGTAAGAGAAATGTCAATAGGCAAAATTAGATTGAACTCCGCTGGAATTGTTTTTATGTTGGGTAGAGGGCTTATGTTGAGGTGGTTTGAGACAGTATGTGTGTGGGTGGGAGGAGGTATGCAGATGGGTAGAAATGCATTTAGAGATTGAGGGAGGCTGTGACATTGTCAGAACCTGATAATCTATTTATAGGTAATTTCACTTCAATTCCCCTAAGCCCAATTTATTTAGGATTACCCTGACATATCCTTGAATGGTACTGTTTAAGTTACAGTACTGGTTAAGTTTTTTTTGTTGTTGTTGTTGTTGTTTTTTTTTTTGACCAGGTATCAAACTCACAACCTCCCACTTGCCAGGCAGGCACTTGTGCTTCTGAGCTATATCCCCAGCCCAGCACTGGTTAATTCTTATTCTCTATCTTTTTGGGTTATGTTTTGTTTTTGGGTTTCATTTTTGTTTTTTGAGACAGAGTCTTGCTATGTAGCCCAGGCTGGCCTCAAACTTGAAATGATCCTTCTGCCAGAATTACAGGTGTGCACCACCATGCCTATCTAATAATTCTTATATAATTCACGTATGTTTGCATATATATGTGTTATATATATATATATATATATATATATATATAGTCACTAGATAGGTAGAGAAGAGGGGAAAGGCAAGGAGGTAAGAAAATAAGGAAGAGGAGGGAGAAAAACACAAAGTAAAAAATAAAACAGAAGAAGCATTAAAAGAGGAACTAGGCCAAAGGAGAAGGAGACCAAGAGATGAAAGGAAAGGGGAGGAAATGGATGTGAAGGGGATATAAAACCAAAAGAAAAAAATTAAAAATGAAAACAGAAAAACAACAACCAAAGTGACCCAAAACAAACAAACAAGCTAGGGAGAAAATAACTACAACAATAAAAATAAAAGCCTTCACACTGTGATTATAGCATTGACCCTGACTGTCCCCACAGCTCCCTCTACACCCAGTCTAATCACAAGCCAAATAGTTTCTGCCTATGGGCCAATTGCCTGCCCAAAACAGTGAGGTCTGTCACTTCCTCCAAACCCATGTCTGTTTGCAAATGTGGTGCAGTTTGCCCAGCTGCCAGTTCTGCAGCTCTCTGATGACTTCCACCAGGAACCTCACACTCCTTGCTTCCCCTCCACAGGCTTTCCTTGTGTGGTACAGTAAGTTCCCAACTTACAGATGAGTTCCATTCTGAGACAACATTTGTAAATCAGATTTGTTCATAGGTTGGACAAAGTGAGTCTTATACACCTTTGACACAAACATGCAATATAAAGCATGAAAAACCAAACGCATGCACTGTAGAGTAAGCACACAGCCACACAGCTTAGACAATGTTCAACAGACCTGTGTGTTACTTGAATTACTTCTGCAATCTGTTTGCATTGACAAATGTTTGTAATGCAAGGCCTGTTGGTATCTGAAAGTTTGCAACTCAAATGTTTGTAAGTTGGGGACTGGGCCAGGGGTTTAGCTCAGCGGCATAAGTGCCGACCTGGCAAGCACAAGGTCATGAGTTCAATCCCTGGTACCAAAAAAACAAAAAACAAAAAAAAAACAGTGACACTGTAAATTGGGGATTTACTGTACATGGCCAAAAGACCCAGCCCATATGCCACTCATCGCGTCTGTCCACAGACATCTGTCTCAGACCCACTTGTGGAAACTAGGGGAGCCCCCATGCACAACAGAAGGCCCATTTTGCCAGTGCAGGGTGTGGAGCAGGACATCAGATCATCTCAGGCCTTTCCAGTGTTTGCAAAAATAGGAGGACACCCTCTCCGTTCTGACTCCACTGAACTACCCTCTGACCTGGGTGCCAGTTCCTGTCCTTGCAGATTTCCCCCACTTCACACTACTCTGGGTACCTATCACAGTCTCAGGTCTCCCTGCCCTCTGTAGTCCCCAGGTAGGAGGTGTTGCACCCTCCTCCCCATGACAGCCCCAGTAATTGTGAGTAGAATGCTGAATGCACAGCACGAATGAACAACTTATTTTTTGTGTATGTTGGCAAGCCTTCTTTTGTCCCACAGTCCTACCACTTGCTGGTGCTATAGCACTGTTTTCATTTGTGTGTGGAGTTGCATCCCACTATGTTCTCCTCTCTCGACCTCTCTGAACCCCTAGGTTCCATATGTCTCACTTGCTGTATCTGGTAGGGATGTCAAAGTGACTGTAGTCTATTCCATCAGCCATTTCGTCACTGAAGGGCTGGCTCCCTCCTGGTGTAACTCTGATGCTCATTACAGGATTTTCTCAGAGTTCCTGACATTGAAGTGCAGTCCTCTCCAAAACATCATGTATTTCAGGTCTGGGGTGAGGGGCGTATGCAGAGACCCAAGAGTGGTCTGTTTTCCCCTTACACACCCCAGGCCCTGGACTTTGGCCCAGCTAGATTCTCTTTGCATTTATCCTATTGTACCCCATCTTTTCACCAGTACAAATTCAGAGTCACTCACCCTTTCTGCCATCCCCTAGGCAGTCATCTTTACTCTCTCAATAGGATTGATAAGTGATCCTTCTTGATTTTTCCTGGTGTAACTCTGATGCTCATTATAGGATTTTCTCAGAGTTCCTGACATTGAAGTGCAGACAGTGCTCTGGGACTGACTCACTAACACACTCCACTGACATTTCCTTCATTTCCTGGAATCATTTCCTAAATAAACTATCTGTATCTTAGGGCTTGAGTGAGACTTCACATTCAGAAGATACATCTTTTGCCATGACACTGTTTAGTTTGCTTTTGTTTGTTTGTTTGTTTCATTTCTAGTAGCTCACAATATAATAATGAACCTTTCAATCATGAGCTCCTGAAATTTTGATCATATATGGTAGTAGCATAATACTAATAATAACAACAATTTTGCATGGCAATATCACACGTTTGTTTTACTATCTTTGTGAGATTGACCTATGGGAAGGAATCCAATGTGACCATCCAAAAAATAATAATTCTGCACAAAATCAATGTGTACTTCATTTTAACCCAAGGAAATCAATTCAAAGAAAAACTGTACCAGTGAAGCAGGTATGACAGCATCCTAAAATTTAACAACTTACTTACCCCATATATATATTATCCATAATTGCATCTCAATCTTCTCTATCCTTTGATTTCTTTCCTCCCAATCTCTACTCTTCCTTTCCTCCCACTCCTCAATCACAGCCTTCCTCAATCCAGAGAAGAAAATTAAAAGGAGTGGATCTAGAAATAACAGGATTGAGACTATGACAGACCTGGAGAAAATCAGATGAGGTGAAGAGTAGGGGAGAAAAGGCAGTCATGAAGGGAATAGAACAGAAAGTTTCTGAGCCAGGTGTGGTGGCGCATGCCTCTAATCCCAGCTCTCAGGAGGCTGAGGGAGGTGGAGCATTGTGAGTTCGAGGCTGGCTTGGGCTACAATGTGAGCAAGGCCGGTCTGAGCTACATAATGCAACCCTGCGTCAAAAAAGACATAGGGTGGGGAGTTTGGCTCAGTGGCTTAAGCACCTGCTTGGCAGGCATGAGCTTGTGAGTTTGATCCCCGGTACTGACAAAAAGAAAAAAAAAAAGAAAGGAAAGTTTCTGGACAGCAACGACTAGACACTAGCTGCCCTTTTAATTACCATGAAAAATTAGATCATCTCAAATTCTACCACTTACGGATGGAAGGTTTATGGGACTCATTTTATATACAACATAAATATATTTATATAAGATAATAAATATGCATGAATGAATAAATATAGTCTCATATTTATGAATGTAGGGCAAGATTGGACCAATGATGAGAACATGATCCTGACTGGGTTAACTGATCTACAATAAGCAAATATAAAGAGATGATGGTACATGTGCACACAAAAAATATTCCGTAGCTCTTAAAAATCAAATGGATAGCCGGGCGTGGTGGCGCACGCCTTTAATCCCAGCACTTGGGAGGCTGAGGTAGGAGGAGCGTTGTGAGTTCGAGGCCGGCTTGGGCTACAACATGAGCACAAGTCCGGCCTGAGCTACATAGTGTGACCCTGCCTCAAAAAACCAGGACCGGGAGTTTGGCTCAGCAGCTTAAGCGCCTGCCCTGGCAGGTGCAAGATTATGAGTTCGATCCCCGGTGCTGCCAAAAAAAAAAAAAAAAAAATTAAATGGAACACATTTTTTGGTTTAATTTTATTTTCCTTTTTTTTTTTTTTTTTTTTTTTTTTTTTTTTTTTTTTTTTTTTTTTTTTTTTTTTTTTTTTTTTTTTTT